>CM022298.1:75071237-75127227 GCA_011799875.1 Thinopyrum elongatum | reverse complement strand
TTTTTTTACTGGGTGGTCCTCCCTGCCCATATAATTGATAATACCTTATCAATATTTAAAATATATATTTTGGAATTTCTATCAATATTCGGGTGAGGTAGGTGGAAGTGGTAGACAGGTATGCTTTTTATCTTGAATAGTATTTACTGTTCACTAGGTAGGGCACTATTCACAATAATGCTCTACTATTCAATACACTATTTGGAAAAGTATTTTACTATTCACTGCAATATTTAATTCAATTCAATTATCTGCACGTTCTAACTTGATTATATCTTTGATGCGGGATCTATTATGGGCTGGCGAGGCCAACAATTCGTCCGACGGTGTGCGCAGAGGTGTAAAATCCTTACTCAGTACTCACCATATTTTTCATTATGTTATATCAGATGTAGCTAGTTACGTTCACTTAGTAGTTTTAATTGCAAATTTATGGGGTAAATTCCTATCGTCTTCCCAGGCAGTTCCACCCGAAGGGAACACTTCTCTACGGCCACAAGGTTCTCATTCAAACGCCACTCTGGGCTACACAGAGAACTACACACGCAGAGGTTTCTCCTATAGGATCCCTAGCATAAGAACTCTTCCCATAAATTCATAAATAAAAATACCAAGTGAAACCAAGAAACTACATCATTTCAACAACATAATTTACATATGGTTTTCCCTTTCGGGAAGCCCCGAAGGGATTACACACAACTTAGGAAATTACCTTCAAACTCTTGGCGAACAAAGCACCTTCTTGGCTATTCTACTAGAAGTGGTGGTGGCTAAACTACGAAGGAAGTGGTGCTCTGGTGGAGAGTCTCGATGCTCTGAGTGCTTCGCGGTCTCCTTCCTTGTGTTGTTCTCCTCTTCTTCTCTCTTCTCTTGAGCCCAGCGTCTCCTTTTATAGCCGAGAGGGGTGGCTGCTAGGAAGGCCTTCGGGAGCCTTCCTTCACTTATTTTACACACGGTAGTATGCACGCGTGTCCTACTAGGGTACATGCGTGTCCTTCTAATAATATAGAAAAATGCGAGAGAGAGTGCCGACAAGCTTCAATCTTCAGGAATCTTTGCTTTCTTCACGTGGCATTGTCTCTCAGTGAATAATTTGCTGGCTCTTCTTTTCACCTTCGCTTGCCAGCGATGCAAATCTTCATGCCTTCAGATAGATAGCTCCTCCATCGAAATCCTTGTGTCAGTGTATGCGTACAATATGCCAAGGCTGCTCAAATATTCAACATTGCTTATTTTTAATTTAATTTAACTTGCTTAATTATTCAACATTGCTGATTCATTTTATTTTTATTTATTTATTTATTTATTTTTATTATTATTAATTTTTTTTTACTGGGTGGTCCTCCCTGCCCATATAATTGATAATACCTTATCAATTTTTAAAATATATATTTTGGAATTTCTATCAATATTCGGGTGAGGTATAGGTCCTCCGCGCCCGAATAATTGATAGCAATATCAATATAGGCAATTTGGGCTTTATTCAGGTCGCTGCCCATGCCCTGCTATGTCCATTTGATCATCATCATCGTTTAACAGATTGAAATCATATTTATGATCGTATTCTTTCTTTATTTCTTCAAATTTTTCGTCCATTTCATGCCTTAATTCTTTTAATATTTCTTCTTTCAATTCTTTCTTTATTATTTTTGAAAATTCTTCAAATCTTTTATCCATTTCTTGATCTATGTATTCACTGTCTAAAGGGCCAAGCCCCTTTAGAAGGCATTCTTGATATGTCTTATATTTTGGAGACTCTTCCTTCTTTATATTTTTTGAGCTTGATGCCTCCCCCTTTGTGGGAATTGGTGAAGCGGGTATGCCTCTCTTTATTTGGATATAGTCTTTAGCCTTTGGGCCAATATAATAATCTGGTCCGAATATCTTTCTTGCCCAAAATAAGGCATCATTTAGACTATCATATCTTTTGAATGTTAAATCTTCTCCTTTTCTTTTTGCATCTAACTTTTCAATCATAATGTTTTCCCATTCCAGATATATGCCGGGTTTATTTCCGTCAAATATAATATATAGTGTTTCTCCTTTTGGCATTTCAATCTTTCCTGGCTTTGGCAATTTTTTGTTCAGTTCGCTAAAATATTCTGCCAAGCTGTTCAGAATTGATAACATATATCCCATTTCCTCTCTTTTGGTGGTATATTGGAACCAGAAATTATCCAATATGCAGCGTTGAACTTCATCAAGCTTGATATGAGCCTTTGGCTTGAAATTGAATGTATTTGGCTGAAATACTTTCAGTCTATTTTCTTCTCCAAAGAAGATATATTCCTCCTTGGTGGCGAATAATCCTTTCCTCATTTCTGTAAATTTGATGCACGAGAAAATATGTCAGGTAAGGTATTATCCTTTCCCTTAATATGCTCAAAAATAACTTTATAACCATTGCCAGCTATGGTGTCTTCAAATAAGACCCATCTTCTGGTTGAGCTTTTCTTACTATTAATTTTATTGTAATATCGACATATAGCTTCACAGTCTGTTCGCACTGTAAATTCTTTAAATCCTAGATATAGCCTAAATGCATTTATTGCATTTACAACTGCAAGGATTTCCCTATCAATATTATTTACCGTCTTTAATTTGTAACTTCCCGAAGCATATCTGCATATTTTTTCATCTGCTTTTGGAGAGTATTTATTGGGCTTTTGTTTTAGTATTGCACCCCATCCTACCTTAGATGCATCTGTCTCAATTATAAAATAATTATCTTCTAGAGGCAATTCTAGGGGTTTTAAATTCTTGACCTTTTCCTTGATGGCCTTTACTAATTTTATATCTTCAGAATTGAAGTATTTTTGACCATTTTTCCTTAATTTAGCATATAAAGGTCCTGCTAGCTTTGCTAAGTTGTCTATATAGTTTCGAGCATAGTTTACAATTCCTAAGAACTGCTGTAAAGTCTTTTTATCACTCATATTATCAGGAAACTCTAATATTTTCTTTGCAATATGTTCTTGTAGATATATCTTTCCTTCTCCTATTTCATGACCAAGGAAATTTATTTTCTCTTTGCAAATTTCCATCTTCTTTTTGGATAGTATGAGCCCATTTTGTTCTACCTTTCGAAAGAACACTTCAAGATGGGCTATATGCTCTTTGTATGATTTTGAGAATACTAACAAATCATCTACGTATACCAATATAAATGCTTGATTCTCATTAAATATATTTTGCATTTTTCTTTGAAATAGTGCAGGTGCATTCTTTAGACCTAATGGCATTACTAGCCATTCATAGTGGCCTTGTGGACAAGTAAATGCTGTCCAAGGAATAGATTCTTCAGCCATTTTTACTTGCCAAAATCCTGCCTTTAAGTCAAATTTAGAGAAATATTTACTTCCTTGTATTCTGCTAATCCATTCCTGCTTATTAGGTATATTATATGCATCATCAACTGTATTATCATTAAGCCTTTTAAAATTAATTACCATTCTAGATTTACCTCTAACTTCTTCAGCATGATTTCTAACTATAAAAGCAGCAGATCGATGAGGACTTCTACTTTCTCTTATAGCTTTTAACTTTAATAGCTCTTCAATATGCATTTTGAACTCTTCAATATCTTTTGGAGTAGCTTCTATTGGTCCTGACTTAATTATATAATCTGGATTTATGATATTTATTTTGCAAACTATAGAATTCTTATCCCAATGTTTCATTGGTATTTCTCCAATAATTTGTATGCTTTCTAGTCTTTGCACAATCTTATCTATATCTTTTTTAGATTTTATATCTCTATACCAATTTGGCGAGAATGATTGTAACCCAATGCATTCTGTACATGTATTTTCTATATGATATTCTTCTATGGTCTCACTAAGTTCTTCGTCTTTACAGAATTCAAGGGGATATGGACTTGTGCTATATTTATCATCTAAATTAGATATTTCTACATTTTGCAAGGACTTTCTTTGTTTTCGCACTTCAGATATGTATGGAACATTATCTTGATAAGGGATAAATGTTACCCCTTCTTCATGTATGATTGTGGTTTGTAAAGATTGTTGTAAAAATCTTAACCCTATTATCATGTCATCATTTATTACTGACAAATCTCTTATTGTAATTTCATCTATTATATATTTTGTGCCATTTATATAAGCTTCAATATTATATGCTAGCTGATTATGGATCTTCTTTATTCCTGACATATCAGTAGATACTTCAGCTTTATAATTATCTATAGTTTCAACTATTTCGGGACACCTCGTAAAATATTTATCATGGATGATATTCTTAGTGCAACCAGTATCTAATAGTGCCAGTATTTTATATGAAATATTTGGCTTTAGAACAATCCTAACTGGGATCCTTATCCCTAACACTTCTTTGAATGGTAATCGAACAATATATTTGTTTCCAAAACTAGTAATTGCATCTTTCAATTGTATTAATTTGTCTCCTTTTTTATCGCTTACCGTTACCATTTGCTCTTTCATTTCCGTGTTTCCAGCAACATTATTGTTTTGCTTATTACTATTTTCTAACTCATCTTTAAGTTTTTCTAGTTCTGCTTCTAGCTTATTTATTCTATTTTCTAAATTTCTAACCCTACTGGATAATATTCGTTCTTCTGGTTCTAATTCTATTTCTTGTCTCCACTTTTGATTATTGGCTCTTAGACATGAGGCACATGCTTGTTTTAAACACAAACTACATGTGAACCTATTATCTTGGCTTGGGTAATATATACAGAAAGCACATTTTATGTTATAATCACCTTTTCCTCTAATCCAATCATGTTCACAATCTACTTGGTTCATCATTTCAATTTTTAAACCGGCTAATTCATCTATTAGGTCTATTTCATCTTCACTTGATTCATATTCTGAAGCCTCATTTTCTACTTCATCTGTTTCTATAATTGAATATATTGACTCGTCGTCTTTTATTTCATCATCACATACTAATATATTTTCATTAACGCTATCTATAATTAACACTCTCTCTTGTTCTTCATATTTACTAGAGTATCTTTTCTGGTCTTTATTAGGGCAAGTTCTACTTAGATGATCAGGAGAGTTACATATGAAACACCTGCATGTTTTATCATAGGTTTTCTTAGGATTATATCTTCTTACATTTCTTTTATGCAAGAATGGGGCTCTATTGTCTGACCTTCTTAAGAAATATCTTTTCTTTGTTCTAAAATTTCTATTATCTCTCCTTTGTGGTTTATAATATTTGTTTTTCCTATGCCTTTCTTCTCCATATGTAAGTGGTATTTGGACTATGTTATTGCAAAAGTTATAATCTGATTTCTTCATAGATCTTTGGGCTTGAATGCTAGTACATACCTTTCTTAGTTGTTTGAAAACAAATGTTATGGCTTGGGATATATTTACCACATTTCCTCCTGTTTCTTTTTTATACTCCTCAAATATTATGGAACCTAGAGGATCAGGCAATTTATTAAAATATCTTTCTACTACACCTACATTAAAACCTTGTTTAGCAGTAGTAGCATTGTACAAATAATGCTGGGAGAATTCTTTAATACCTTTCCAGCTAGTTAATGTTAATTTTTCTATTTCTCTTAACCTTTCATTTTGCAATGAGGTATGTCCTAATTCTGGATCTTCTGCTATGATCATATTTGAGATAACATTCGCAAAGTTATTAGGGTTACTTCCTGCCCTTTTTAATTCTTCATATTGACTAGGGTATGACTCTACCCATTGTTCCCATAGAACTTTTACAGATTCTCCTAAAAATGTTTCAAGATATGTTAACATATCTTCTACCTTAGTGCCTATATTATACTGATTTTGTATATATTTTTGCACTATTAAACCTTTCCATATGCTGATTATATTTGGCCAATCTATTGGATCATGAGCTGCTAGGTTTAATATAGCGCCATCATTCTTATAATTTTGAAATTGCACTGGTTTTTCAAAATCTCTTCTTTTGTACCCATATATCTATATTGTCCAGGGATATACGTAGGTTGATAGTCATCTTTTTCTGGAGGCCGTTGTCCAGCTGATCTGGTAGGTCTCTCTCTTTCTCCTTCTCTTTTTACAGACGATTCTCCATATCCTCTTCTTCTTTTACCACTATTTTCTACTTCCATGGCTTCCATTGCATTGTCTAAATTATGTAGCCCCACATCATCTAGTGAGTTATAGAAATCACTATTTTGTTCTGAATCATCATATCTTTCATCTTCTAACCACATTTCTTTTATTAATTCTTCCTCCTCCTCATAACTTTCTAATAATAACTTATTATTGATATCCCATTGCTCTTCTTCACTAATAACTTCTTCTTTTTGAACAATATTCTTGTCTTTATTATTATTATTATTATTATTAATGATAGCATTTTTATTAATAATAGCATTTGCTTTTCTTTCTGCGGATGCCATAATTTTATCTTCCATGGTTGAACTACTAGTGAAAAACTTTTTATCATTTTTTAGTTTCTTTAACCTTGCAATTTCTCTAATGATAAATAGTTCTCTTTCTCTAATTTTAGGCCAATCCTTTGTCATAGAATGACTATATTCCCATTCAATATGTTTTAGCTTCTTTTCCCAATGAATTATTTCATCATCTAAATCAGCCTTTTCCATGCATTCAGATATACCTTTATCATTATTAATTTCTGATTCTGACATAAAAGATTCAGAGTCTTCTATTGATGCAGCTTTATAGTTCATAAATCGAATGCTGCTACTTCCTTCACAATTTTGATAGCTTATGTAGTTTTCAGGCTGCTTTAATTCTTTTTTCTCTATTAATTCACCTATCTTCCATTCTTCTCCAGCTCTTTCTTCAGAACCAATTTTAAGAGGATTCATAAACTTTATACCTTTTGATTGCATACTATCAATTACGTCATTCACATTTACTCTATATCTGGAGCTACTTCTATTAGTGAGCCTTCCTATAAATTCTATGCTTACTAGCAAATTTGTTCCTTTAAAATCTTCATAACCTTTAGTTTGGAAACCAAACTCATTTTTTCAATAAATTCTTTTACGGGCATCATTAGGTCTGGAGCTATATAGGTTATTAATCTATTTTCATTCATGTCTCCTTCCAAAAATCCTAATGCTGCTTTGTCTACTGATTCCCATCTTCTGTCTAATAACGTTATTAAAACCTTTGCACCTAATTTCTTCCTTGTCATGCCTTTGACTCCTATGATATACATACCTTGATGAATATATTTATAACCACAATATTTTAGTTCATTTTCAATATTTTTGCTTACAATTCTTAAATCTACTGGATGTGTTAACACACTTAATTCTACTTCTCGAGATATTCTGTATAGACCACTCTTACTTTCAAATATACCCATATGATATACTTGTTGCGGCTTTATTTTTCTTAGGGTATCTTTCTGATATCTTTCTAGATCTCTTTGTATATCTATAACTTCTTCAATACTATCAATATCATCAGCTTTGCATGATAATCTATGCATCATGGCTAGAGGTCTTGAATCTTGCCTTACTAATTGGAGGGTTTTGTCTCTTCTAAGGAAGCCTTTAGATACGTCCATTTTTCTGAATTAATATTTCTAGCAGAGGCAACTATTCCGGATGATGAAAGCACAATTTCTTTGTTGCTTTGACCACTATTTAGTTTATTTAAAATTTGGGTTAATAGATGGAGGATGGTGTTATTTTGTCTTATTATTACTTTGGAATCTTCTTTTGGGGAGTCGTGATCGGAGAATCCGACAGGAGGTGACAGGTATTTAGCAACTTCGTTTAATGCTTGAGTATATTCAGTCATATAATTATGAGATAATCAAAGTTTTAACCTCTTGCACCAACTTTTTTATTTCAAGTATATCTTGTCTTGTTTCAGTGCGTGGGAGTGACTCTTTGCCTTTACTTAAGTAACAGCCTATTGATAACACTTCTTCTTTAATATAATCGTTATTCTTAGAAACTGTATTCTGTCTTGCTTTTGCTTCCTCTAGCTTATGTAAAGCTAGATCAATTTTATTATTCAACCCTGAATACTTATCAGCAAGCTTTTGGTATTCTTTGAATAAACTTTCAAATTTTTGGTCTAAATTATCTTGTCTTTTCCCCCAAGATATGTAAAAATTATATATCAAATCGATGACTGTATTTAACTGGCTATGAGATGTATGCCAAATATGCTCTTCAGAGGGATTTACTCTGCACCTTATATTTAAATTTTCTTTAGTATTTAGTACTTTACCTCCGCTAACTTCTAAATTTAAATATTTTAACCTTTCAATGATTAAACGCTGGACCTGATACCAACAATATAGGGAAAATAAAATTTTTTGTTAATTAATAAATATCAGATTATATTTTGATTAGATTAATGTGTGATTAGGTGGAAGTGGTAGACAGGTATGCTTTTTATGTTGAATAGTATTTACTGTTCACTAGGTAGGGCACTATTCACAATAATGCTCTACTATTCAATACACTATTTGGAAAAGTATTTTACTATTCACTGCAATATTTAATTCAATTCAATTATCTGCATGTTCTAACTTGATTATATCTTTGATGCAGGATCTATTATGGGCTGGCGAGGCCAACAATTCGTCCGACGGTGTGCGCAGAGGTGTAAAATCCTTACTCAGTACTCACCATATTTTTCATTATGTTATATCAGATGTAGCTAGTTACGTTCACTTAGTAGTTTTAATTGCAAATTTATGGGGTAAATTCCTATCGTCTTCCCAGGCAGTTCCACCCGAAGGGAACACTTCTCTACGGCCACAAGGTTCTCATTCAAACGCCACTCTGGGCTACACAGAGAACTACACACGCAGAGGTTTCTCCTATAGGATCCCTAGCATAAGAGGGTCCTGAGAGAACAAGAGAGAGGGGTAAGGTTAAGGAGAAATGGGAGCAATGGAGAAACGGGAAGTGTGAAAGGGAGGTTGGGACAAGGGGGGGAAATGAGGGTCGGGATGAGAGGTGAACCAGAATGGAACGTAGGAAGGGCGGGGTTTAAGAGGGGGGGGAAAGGGGATAAGAACTCTTCCATAAAGAAAAAATTCATAAATAAAATATCAAGTGAAACCAAGAAACTCCATACATTTCAACACATAATTTACATATGGCTTTCCCTTTCGGGAAGCCCCCGAGAGGGATTACAACACAACTTAGGAAATTACTTCAAACTCTTATGCGAACAAATCGCCTCTTGGCTGATCTAACTAGCATGTGGTGGTGGCTAAAACTACGAAGGAAGTGGTGCTCGTGGTGAGAGTCTCGATGCTCTGAGTGCTTCGCGCTCTCCAGCTTGTGTTGTTCTCCTCTTCTATCTCTCTGCTCTTGAGCCACGTCCTCCTTTTATAGCCGAGAGGTTGGCTGCTCTAGGAAGGGCCTTCGGAGCCTTCCTTCACTTATTTTACACACGGTAGTATGCACAGCGTGTCCTACTAGGTGTACATGCTCTGTCCTTCTAATAATATGCAAATAGCGAGAGAGGTGGCCGACAAGCTTTCTCGTCAGGAATCTTTGCTTTCCTTCACTGGCATTGTCTCTCGGTGATAATTTCCTACGGTCCTTCTTTTACTCCACCTTCGCTGCCAGCGATCAAAACTTCATGCTTCAGATAGATAGCTCCTCCATCGGAATCCTCGTGTCAGTGTATGCGTACAATATGCCAAGGCTGCTCAAATATTCAACATTGCTTATTTTTAATTTAATTTAAATTGCTTAATTTTTCAACATTGCTCATTCTTTTATTTTATTTATTTATTTTATTTATTTATTTTTTTACTGGGTGGTCCCCCTGCATAGATATTGATATACCTTATCAATATTTAAATATATATTTTGGAATTTCTATCAATATTCGGGTGAGGTAGGTGGAACGTGGTAGACAGGTATGCTTTTTATCTTGAATAGTATTTACTGTTCACTAGGTAGGGCACTATTCACAATATGCTCTAATATTCATACACTATTGGAAAAGTATTTTACTATTCACTGCAATATTAATTCAATTCAATTATCTGCACGTTCTAACTTGATTACATCTTTGATGCGGATCTATTATGGGCTGGCGAGGCCCAACAATCGTCCGACGGTGTGCGCAGAGGTGTAAAATCCTTACTCAGTACTCACCATATTTTTCATTATGTTCATATCAGATGTAGCTAGTTTACGTTCACTTAGTAGTTTTTAATTGCAAATTTATGGGGTAAATTCCTATCGTCTTCCCAGGCGTTCCACCCGAAGGAAACTTCTCTACGCCCAAGGTTCTCATTCAAACGCCACTCTGGGCTACACAGAGAACTACACACGCAGAGGTTTCTCTTTCTCTATAGGATCCCTAGCATAAAACTCTTCCCATAATTGCATAATATAAATACCATGTGAAACCAGAACTACTCATTTCAACAACTAATTTACATATGGTTTTCCCCTTTCGGGAAGCCCCGAGGGATTACACACAACTTAGGAATTATTACCTTCAAACTCTGGCGAACAAAGCCGCCTTCTTGGCTATTCTACTAGCAGTGGTGGTGGTCTAAACTAACGAAGGAAGTGGTGCTCTTGGTGGAGGAGTCTCGATGCTCTGAGTGCTTCGCGCTCTCCAGCCTTGTGTTGTTCTCCTCTTGTTCTCTACTCTCTGAGCCCCCGTCTCCTTTTATAGCCGAGAGGGGTGGCTGCTAGAAGGCCTTCGGGGAGCCTTCTTCACTTATTTTACACACGGTAGTATGCACGCGTGTCCTACTAGGGTACATGCGTGTCCTTCTAATAATATAGACAAAATGCAGAAGAGTGCCGACAAGCTTCAATCTTCAGAATCTTTGCTTTCTTCACGTGGCATTGTCTCTCGGTGAATAATTTGCTGGCTCTTCTTTTCACCTTCGCTTGCCAGCGATGCAAATCTTCATGCCTTCCAGATAGATAGCTCCTCCATGGGAATCCTTGTGTCAGTGTATGCGTACAATATGCCAAGCGGCTCAATATTCAACATTGCTTATTTCCTTTATTCTAATTTAATTTTAACTTGCTTAATATTCGACATTGCTTATTCATTTATTATTATTATTATTATTATTATTATTTTTTTTTTACAAGGGTGTCCTCCCTGCCCATATATTGATAATACCTTATCAATATTTAAAATATATATTTTGGAATTTCTATTAATATTCGGGTGAGGTATAGGTCCTCCGCGACCGAATAATTGATAGCAATATCAATATAGGCAATTTGGGCTTTATTCAGGTCGCTGGCCCATGCCCTGCTATGTCCATTTGATCATCACAATCGTTTAAAACAGATTGAAATCACATTTCTGAATCGTATTCTTTCTTTATTTCTTTCTTCAAATTTTTTCGTCCATTTCATGCCTTACTTCTTTTAATATTTCTTCTTTCAATTCTTTCTTTATTATTTTTGAAAATTCTTCAAATCTTTTATCCATTTCTGATCTATGTATTCACTGTCTAAGGGTCAACCCCTTTAGAAGCATTCTTGATATGTCTTATATTTTGGAACTCTTTCTTCTTTATATTTTTTGAGCTTGATGCCTCTCCCTTTGTGGGAATTGGTGAAGCGGGTATGCCTCTCTTTATTTGGATATAGTCTTTACCTTTGGGTCATATAATAATCTGGTCCGAATATCTTTCTTTGCCCAAAATAAGGCATGCATTTATCTTCATATCTTTTGAATGTTAAATCTTCTCTTTTCTTTTTTGCATTAACTTTTCAATCATAATGTTTTCCCATTCCAGATATATGCCGGTTTATTTTCCGTCAAATATAATATATAGTGTTTCTCCTTTGGCTTTCAATCTTTCCTGGCTTTGGCAATTTTTTGTTCAGTTCGCTAAATATTCTGCCGCTGTCAGAATGATAACATATATCCCATTTCCTCTCTTTTGGTGGATATTGGAACCAGAAATTATCCATATGCAGCGTTGAACTTCATCAAGCTTGATATGACCTTTGGCCTTGAAATTGAATTATTTGGCTGAAATACTTTTAGCCTATTTTCTTCTCCAAAGAAGATATATTCCTCCTTGGTGGCGAATAATCCTTTCCTTCCTCATTTCTGTAAATTTGATGCACGAGAAAATATGTCAGGTAACGGTATTATCCTTTCCCTTAATTTGCTCAAAAATAACTTTATAAAACCATTGCCAGCTATGGTGTCCTTCAAATAAGACCCATCTTCTGGTTGAGCTTTTCTTACTATTAATTTTATTGTAATATCGACAATAGCTTCACAGTCTGTTCGCACTGTAAATTCTTTAAATCCTAGATATAGCCTAAATGCATTTATTGCCATTTAACAACTGCAAGGATTTCCCTATCAATATTATTACCGTCTTTAATTTGTAACTTCCCGAATCATATCTGCATATTTTTTCATCTGCTTTTGGAGAGTAATTTAATGGGCTTTTGTTTTAGTATTGCACCCCATCCTAACCTAGATGCATCTGTCTCAATTATAAAATAATCTTCTAGAGGCAATTCTAGGGGTTTTTAAATTCTTGACCTTTTCCTTGATGGCCTTTACTAATTTTATATCTTCAGAATTGAAGTATTTTTGACCATTTTTCCTTAATTTAGCATATAAAGGTCCTGCTAGCTCTTTGCTAAGTTGTCTATATAGTTTTTTCGAGCATAGTTTACATTCCTAAGAACTGCTGTAAAAGTCTTTTTAAATCACCATATTATCAGGAAACTCTAATATTTCTTTGGCAATATTCTTGTAGATATATCTTTCCTTCTCCTATTTCATGACCAAGGAAATTTATTTTCTCTTTGCAAATTTCCATCTTCTTTTTGGATAGTATGAGCCCATTTTGTTCTAACCTTTCGAAGAACACTTCAAGATGGGCTATATGCTCTTTGTATGATTTTGATGAATACTACAAATCATCTACGTATACCATATAAATGCTTGATTCTCATTAAATTATTTTGCATTTTTCTTTGAAATAGTGCAGGTGCATTCTTTAGACCTAATGGCATTACTAGCCATTCATAGTGGCCTTGTGCAAGTAAATGCTGTCCAAGGAATAGATTCTTCACTTTAGCCATTTTTACTTGCCAAAATCCTGCCTTTAAGTCAAATTTGAGAAATATTTACTTCCTTGTATTCTGCTAATCCATTCCTGCTTATTAGGTATATTAATCATCATCTCAACTGTATTATCATTAAGCCTTTTAAAATTAATTACCATTCTAGATTTACCTCTAACTTCTTCAGCATGATTTCTAACTATAAACAGCAGATCGATGAGGACTTCTACTTTCTCTTATAGCTTTTAACTTTAATAGCTCTTCAATATGCATTTTGAACTCTTCAATATCTTTTGGAGTAGCTTCTATTGGTCCTGACTTAATTAATATAATCTGGATTATGATATTTATTTTGCAAACTATAGAATTCTTATCCCAATGTTTCATTGGTATTTCTCCAATAATTGGTATGCTTTGTCTTTGCACAATCTTATCTATATCTTTTTTAGATTTTATATCTCTATAACCAATTTGGCAGAATGATTGTAACCCAATGCATTCTGTACATGTTTTCTATATGATATTCTCTATGGTCTCACTAAGTTCTTCGTCTTTACAGAAATTCAAGGGGATATGGACTTGTGCTATATTTATCATCTAAATTAGATATTTCTACATTTTGCAAGGACTTTCTTTGTTTTCGCACTTCAATATGTATGGAACATTATCTTGATAAGGGATAAATGTTACCCCTTCTTCATGTATGATTGTGGTTTGTAAAGATTGTTGTAAAAATCTTAACCCTATTATCATGTCATCATTTATTACTAAAATCTCTTATTGTAATTTCATCATATATATTTTTGTGCCATTTATATAAGCTTCAATATTATATGCTAGCTGATTATGGATCTTCTTTATTCCTGACATATCAGTAGATACTTCAGCTTTATAATTATCTATAGTTTCAACTATTTCGGGACACCTCGTAAATATTTATCATGGATGATATTCTTAGTGCAACCAGTATCTAATAGTGCCAGTATTTTATATGAAATATTTGGCTTTAGAACAATCCTAACTGGGATCCTTATCCCTAACACTCTTTGAATGGTAATCGAACAATATTTTGTTTCCAAACTAGTATTGCATCTTTCAATTGTATTAATTTGTCTCCTTTTTTATCGCTTACCGTTACCATTTCTCTTTCATTTCCGTGTTTCCAGCAACATTATTGTTTTGCTTATTACTATTTTCTAACTCATCTTTAATTTTTCTAGTTCTGCTCTAGCTTATTTATTCTATTTTCTAAATTTCTAACCCTACGGAAATATTCTTTCTTTGTTTCAATTCTATTTCTTGCCTCCCCTTTTGATTATTGGCTCTTAGACATGAGGCACTTTCTGTTTTAAACACAACTACATGTAACCTATTATCTTGGCTTGGGTAATATATACAGAAAGCACATTTTTTATGTTATAATCACCTTTTCCTCTAATCCAATCATGTTCACAATCTACTTGGTTCATCATTTCAATTTTAAACCGGCTAATTATATCTAGTAGTCTATTCATCTTCACTTGATTCATTCTGGAGCCTCATTTTTCTTACTTCATCTGTTTCTATAATTGAAATATATTGACTCGTCGTCTTTTATTTCATCATCACTACTATATATTGATACGCTATCTATAATTAACACTCTCTTTGTTCTTCATATTTACTAGATTATCTTTTCTCGTCTTTTATAGGGCAATTTCTACTTAGATGATCAGGGAGTTACATATGAAACACCTGCATGTTTTAATCATAGGTTTTCTTAGGATTATATCTTCTTACATTTCTTTTTATGCAAGAATGGGGCTCTATTGTCTGACCTTCTTAAGAAATATCATTTCTTTGTTCTAAATTTTCTATTATCTCTCCTTTGTGGTTTATAATATTTGTTTTTTCCTATGCCTTTCTTCTCCATATGTAAGTGGTTTTGGACTATGTTATTGCAAAAGTTATAATTTGATTTCTTCATAGATCTTTGGGCTTGAATGCTAGTACATACCTTTCTTAGCTGTTTGAAAACAAAAGTTATGGCTTGGGATATATTTACCACATTTCCTCCTGTTTCTTTTTTATACTCCTCAAATATATGGAACCTAGAGGATCAGGCAATTTATTAAAATCTTTTCTACTACTCCTACATCACCTATTAAAACCTTGTTTAGCAGTAGTAGCATTGTACAATAATGCTGGGAGAATTCTTTAATACCTTTCCAGCTAGTTAATGTTAATTTTTTTCTTTTCTCTTACCTTTCATTTTGCAATGAGGTATGTCCTAATTCTGGATCTTCTGCTATGATCATATTTGAGATAACATTCGTAAATTATTAGGTTACTTCCTCCCTTTTTAATTCTTCATATTGACTAGGTATGACTCTACCCATTGTTCCCATAGAACTTTTACAGATTCTCTCTAAAATGTTTCAAGATATGTTAACATATCTTCTACCTTAGTGCCTATATTATACTGATTTTGTATATATTTTTGCACTATTAAACCTTTCCATATGCTGATTATATTTGGCCAATCTATTGGATCATGAGCTGCTAGGTTAATATAGCGCCATCATTCTTATATTTTGAAATTGCACTGGTTTTTCAAAATCTCTTCTTTTAGTACCATATATCTATATTGTCCAGGATATACGTAGGTTGATAGTCATCTTTTTCTGGAGGCCATTGTCCAGCTGATCTGGTAGGTCTCTCTCTTTTCTCCTTCTCTTTTTACAGCCGATTCTCCATATCCTCTTCTTCTTTTACCACTATTTTCTACTTCCATGGCTTCCATTGCATTGTCTAAATTATGTAGCCCCACATCATCTAGTGAGTTTATAAATCACATTTTGTTCTGAATCATCATATCTTTCATCTTCTAACCACATTTCTTTTATTAATTCTTCCTCCTCCTCATAATTTCTAATAATAACTTATTATTGATATCCCATTGCTCTTCTTCACTAATAACTTCTTCTTTTGAACAATATTCTTGTCTTTATTATTATTATTATATTATTAATGATAGCATTTTTATTAATAATAGCATTTGCTTTTCTTTCTGCGGATGCATAATTTTATCTTCCATGGTTGAACTACTAGTGAAAAACTTTTTATCATTTTTTAGTTTTCTTTAACCTTGCAATTTCTCTAATATAAATAGTTCTCTTTCTCTCTAATTTTAGGCCAATCCTTGGTCATAGAATGACTATATTCCCATTCAATATGTTTTAAGCTTCTTTTCCCAATGAATTATTTCATCATCTAAATCAGCCTTTTCCATGCATTCAGATATACCTTATCATTATTAATTTCTGATTCTGACATAAAAGATTCAGAGTCTTCTATTGATGCAGCTTTATAGTTCATAAATCGAATGCTGCTACTTCCTTCACATTTTGATAGCTTATGTAGTTTTCAGGCTGCTTTAATTCTTTTTTTCTCTATTAATTCACCTATCTTCCATTCTTCTCCAGCTCTTTCTTCAGACCCAATTTTAAGAGATTCATAAACTTTATACCTTTTGATTGCATACTATCAATTACGTCATTCACATTTACTCTATATCTGGAGCTACTTCTATTAGTGAGCCTTCCTATAAATTCTATGCTTACTAGCAAATTTGTTCCTTTAAAATCTTCATACCCTTTAGTTTGGAAACCAAACTCATTTTTTCAATAAATTCTTTTACGGGCATCATTAGGTCTGGAGCTATATAGGTTATTAATCTATTTTCATTCATGTCTCCTTCCAAAATCCTAATGCGCTTTGTCTACTGATTCCCATCTTCTGTCTAATAACGTTATTAAAACCTTTGCACCTAATTTCTTCCTGTCATGCCTTTGACTCCTATGATATACATACCTTGATGAATATATTATAAACCACATATTTTAGTTCATTTTCAATATTTTTGCTTACAATTCTTAAATCTACTTGGATGTGTTACCAACACTTAATTCTACTTCTCGAGATATTCTGTATAGACCACTCTTACTTTCAAATATACCCATATGATATACTTGTTGCGGCTTTATTTTTCTTAGGGTATCTTTCTGATATCTTTCTAGATCTCTTTGTATATCTATAACTTCTTCAATACTATCAATATCATCAGCTTTGCATGATAATCTATGCATCATGGCTAGAGGTCTTGAATCTTGCCTTACTAATTGGAGGGTTTTGTCTCTTCTAAGGAAGCCTTTAGATACGTCCATTTTTCTGAATTAATATTTCTAGCAGAGGCAACTATTCCGGATGATGAAAGCACAATTTCTTTGTTGCTTTGACCACTATTTAGTTTATTTAAAATTTGGGTTAATAGATGGAGGATGGTGTTATTTTGTCTTATTATTACTTTGGAATCTTCTTTTGGGGAGTCGTGATCGGAGAATCCGACAGGAGGTGACAGGTATTTAGCAACTTCGTTTAATGCTTGAGTATATTCAGTCATATAATTATGAGATAAACAAAGTTTTAACCTCTTGCACCAACTTTTTTATTTCAAGTATATCTTGTCTTGTTTCAGTGCGTGGGAGTGACTCTTTGCCTTTACTTAAGTAACAGCCTATTGATAACACTTCTTCTTTAATATAATCGTTATTCTTAGAAACTGTATTCTGTCTTGCTTTTGCTTCCTCTAGCTTATGTAAAGCTAGATCAATTTTATTATTCAACCCTGAATACTTATCAGCAAGCTTTTGGTATTCTTTGAATAAACTTTCAAATTTTTGGTCTAAATTATCTTGTCTTTTCCCCCAAGATATGTAAAAATTATATATCAAATCGATGACTGTATTTAACTGGCTATGAGATGTATGCCAAATATGCTCTTCAGAGGGATTTACTCTGCACCTTATATTTAAATTTTCTTTAGTATTTATTACTTTACCTCCGCTAACTTCTAAGTTTAAATATTTTAACCTTTCAATGATTAAACGCTGGACCTGATACCAACAATATAGGGAAAATAAAATTTTTTGTTAATTAATAAATATCAGATTATATTTTGATTAGATTAATGTGTGATTAGGTGGAAGTGGTAGACAGGTATGCTTTTTATCTTGAATAGTATTTACTGTTCACTAGGTAGGGCACTATTCACAATAATGCTCTACTATTCAATACACTATTTGGAAAAGTATTTTACTATTCACTGCAATATTTAATTCAATTCAATTATCTGCATGTTCTAACTTGATTATATCTTTGATGCAGGATCTATTATGGGCTGGCGAGGCCAACAATTCGTCCGACGGTGTGCGCAGAGGTGTAAAATCCTTACTCAGTACTCACCATATTTTTCATTATGTTATATCAGATGTAGCTAGTTACGTTCACTTAGTAGTTTTAATTGCAAATTTATGGGGTAAATTCCTATCGTCTTCCCAGGCAGTTCCACCCGAAGGGAACACTTCTCTACGGCCACAAGGTTCTCATTCAAACGCCACTCTGGGCTACACAGAGAACTACACACGCAGAGGTTTCTCCTATAGGATCCCTAGCATAAGAACTCTTCCCATAAATTCATAAATAAAAATACCAAGTGAAACCAAGAAACTACATCATTTCAACAACATAATTTACATATGGCTTTCCCTTTCGGGAAGCCCCGAAGGGATTACACACAACTTAGGAAATTACCTTCAAACTCTTAGCGAACAAATCGCCTTCTTGGCTATTCTACTAGCAGTGGTGGTGGCTAAACTACGAAGGAAGTGGTGCTCTGGTGGAGAGTCTCGATGCTCTGAGTGCTTCGCGCTCTCCAGCCTTGTGTTGTTCTCCTCTTCTTCTCTTCTCTTGAGCCCAGCGTCTCCTTTTATAGCCGAGAGGGGTGGCTGCTAGGAAGGCCTTCGGGAGCCTTCCTTCACTTATTTTACACACGGTAGTATGCACGCGTGTCGTACTAGGGTACATGCGTGTCCTTCTAATAATATAGCAAAATGCGAGAGAGAGTGCCGACAAGCTTCAATCTTCAGGAATCTTTGCTTTCTTCACGTGGCATTGTCTCTCGGTGAATAATTTACTGGCTCTTCTTTTCACCTTCGCTTGCCAGCGATGCAAATCTTCATGCCTTCAGATAGATAGCTCCTCCATCGGAATCCTCGTGTCAGTGTATGCGTATAATATGCCAAGGCTGCTCAAATATTCAACATTGCTTATTTTTAATTTAATTTAACTTGCTTAATTTTTCAACATTGCTCATTCATTTTATTTTTTTTTTTACTGGGTGGTCCTCCCTGCCCATATAATTGATAATACCTTATCAATATTTAAAATATATATTTTGGAATTTCTATCAATATTCGGGTGAGGTATAGGTCCTCCGCGCCCGAATAATTGATGGCAATATCAATATAGGCAATTTGGGCTTTATTCAGGTCGCTGCCCATGCCCTGCTATGTCCATTTGATCATCATCATCGTTTAACAGATTGAAATCATATTTATGATCGTATTCTTTCTTTATTTCTTCAAATTTTTCGTCCATTTCATGCCTTAATTCTTTTAATATTTCTTCTTTCAATTCTTTCTTTATTATTTTTGAAAATTCTTCAAATCTTTTATCCATTTCTTGATCTATGTATTCACTGTCTAAAGGGTCAAGCCCCTTTAGAAGGCATTCTTGATATGTCTTATATTTTGGAGACTCTTCCTTCTTTATATTTTTTGAGCTTGATGCCTCTCCCTTTGTGGGAATTGGTGAAGCGGGTATGCCTCTCTTTATTTGGATATAGTCTTTAGCCTTTGGGTCAATATAATAATCTGGTCCGAATATCTTTCTTGCCCAAAATAAGGCATCATTTATACTATCATATCTTTTGAATGTTAAATCTTCTCCTTTTCTTTTTGCATCTAACTTTTCAATCATAATGTTTTCCCATTCCAGATATATGCCGGGTTTATTTCCGTCAAATATAATATATAGTGTTTCTCCTTTTGGCATTTCAATCTTTGCTGGCTTTGGCAATTTTTTGTTCAGTTCGCTAAAATATTCTGCCAAGCTGTTCAGAATTGATAACATATATCCCATTTCCTCTCTTTTGGTGGTATATTGGAACCAGAAATTATCCAATATGCAGCATTGAACTTCATCAAGCTTGATATGAGCCTTTGGCTTGAAATTGAATGTATTTGGCTGAAATACTTTCAGCCTATTTTCTTCTCCAAAGAAGATATATTCCTCCTTGGTGGCGAATAATCCTTTCCTCATTTCTGTAAATTTGATGCACGAGAAAATATGTCAGGTAAGGTATTATCCTTTCCCTTAATATGCTCAATATTTTGAAAATTTTACTTTATATTCTATTTCTCGAAACTTGAAATAACAGCTATTCATTTTCTTCGCCCAATTTGAGGCATAAATAATTTTATCACGCCTTATTTGGATTTCTTCCCATGTCATAGGTGTTCCATCGAACATAATATACACTGGTCTTGGTGTAAAATATATTGCATGAGTATTGATATTAGATCGCATATAACCTTTCTCTTGTCTATTGATTATGTCATTAATTTCTAATAAGCATCTTTCGATATCATCAACGTGGATATGATCTTTTGGTTTGAAATTGAATGTGCTTGGCGGCAATATCCTTAATCTGGTGTTATTTCCTGATATGTAGCCTTCTCTTCTTCCTGCGAGTGTACTTCTCTTCATTCCTATAGAAATGGTGATCAGTGGAATATGTTTGGTAAACTATTTAATTTGCCTTTAATATGTTGATATATTACTTATATCAATTCTCTGCTATGGTGTCTGCCATGTTCTGGTAGAACCTTTATTGCTATTTATGTGGTTCTAATATTTTATCTCGTTCTGTCACCATTTGTTGCTCCATTTCTGTGTTTATATTAACCTCTTTTTCTTCTAACTTATCTATTAGTTTTTCTAACTCTGCTTCTAGTGTATATATCCTATTTTCTAGGTTTCTGACTCTACTAGATAATATTCTATCTTCTGGTTCTAATTCTATTTCTTGTCTCCACTTTTGATTGTTGGCTTTTAGACATGAGGCACATGCTTGTTTTAAACACAAACTACATGTGAACCTATTATCTTGGCTTGGGTAATATATACAGAAAGCACATTTTATGTTATAATCACCTTTTCCTCTAATCCAATCATGTTCACAATCTACTTGGTTCATCATTTCAATTTTTAAACCGGCTAATTCATCTATTAGGTCTATTTCATCTTCACTTGATTCATATTCTGGAGCCTCATTTTCTACTTCATCTGTTTCTATAATTGAATATATTGACTCGTCGTCTTTTATTTCATCATCACATACTAGTATATTTTCATTAACGCTATCTATAATTAACACTCTCTCTTGTTCTTCATATTTACTAGAGTATCTTTTCTGGTCTTTATTAGGGCAAGTTCTACTTAGATGATCAGGAGAGTTACATATGAAACACCTGCATGTTTTATCATAGGTTTTCTTAGGATTATATCTTCTTACATTTCTTTTATGCAAGAATGGGGCTCTATTGTCTGACCTTCTTAAGAAATATCTTTTCTTTGTTCTAAAATTTCTATTATCTCTCCTTTGTGGTTTATAATATTTGTTTTTCCTATGCCTTTCTTCTCCATATGTAAGTGGTATTTGGACTATGTTATTGCAAAAGTTATAATCTGATTTCTTCATAGATCTTTGGGCTTGAATGCTAGTACATACCTTTCTTAGCTGTTTGAAAACAAAAGTTATGGCTTGGGATATATTTACCACATTTCCTCCTGTTTCTTTTTTATACTCCTCAAATATTATGGAACCTAGAGGATCAGGCAATTTATTAAAATATCTTTCTACTACACCTACATTAAAACCTTGTTTAGCAGTATGTGACGCCCCCGGTTCAATCGTACACTAGTCATACACGCAACCGTGTACGATCAAGCCCAGGGACTCACGGGAAGATATCACAACACAACTCTAAACACAAATAAACGGAGGTCCACAATATTACAGACCAGGGATCCGAAGATCCGAATACATAAGTCAGTCATACAAATAATATCTGGGTACACACATAGTTAGACAAGTTCTGCCTTAAGAAGGCTAGCACAAACAGCGACACTAGATCGAAAGGCGTTGGCCTCCTGCCTGGGAGCCTCCGATCCTACTCCTGGTCAGCTGGCTCGATCCAGTAGTACGTGCCCTCTGGACCCGCCTGGTAGTAGGCTCCGGTGGTGGCGTCTGGCTCCTGGACTCCATCGTCTGGTGTATCATCAAGGTGGGGTATATGGGGGAAAAGAGAAAATAAAGCAACCGTGAGTACTCATCCGAAGTACTCAGCAAGCAAGGATCTATACTACATATGCAACATTATCAATGGAGAAAAGGCTGTATATGTGGACTGGGCTGCAGAATTGCCAGAATAGAGAGAAAGACCTAGTCCTATCGAAGACTAGCATCTTCAAACATCTTTTCAAAGCCATCATCTTGCAGCAGTAGAAGAGAGTAGAATAGCATTTTATTTAGCAAACATGTTGAAGTACAGCTCAAAGATCCTTCCTCGACTCCCAGCGAGAAAGTAATCCCGAAGCTTCAATTAAGTAACAAGTATCCAGTTTAAGTAGTAGATCGGGATACACAAACTGAGCGTCCTTTACAGTAGGACCGGCTATCGATAGAAGATTCATCCCTGCAGGGGTGCACTACTGTTACCCAACACGCTCGATCAACTCTGGCCGGACATACTTGATGGGTAATGCCCGTCTTCGGAAGATCAACACGAAGCAGCGCTCTACCTAGGCTCAGCAGAGAGGTCAGCACGCCGGACTAACCTATGCACCCAAGGGTCTCGGGCCATCGCCCTGGGCACCCTGCGCGTTGCGTGGCTGGCCGGGGTGCAGGCGCGACACTGAACTCGCCAGTGAAGTATCCAGCCCAATCCCGACGATCAGCCCGCACGGTGAATCGTGATGTCTGATAAGCTTTCGGAGAAACGTACATCGCAGAGGGCCCCATAACCATAATCCCGCGTGGTGGTAGTGCGTATAGGGCACGTCGACCCACTCAGATCACACACCCAAATCCAATAGGCTCAATTAGTATCAAGCGGAGACAATCAGAGTCTCTGATGCTCCGCCACAATGTCACACTCGAGTGCCCTTCCGGCACACCCGAAATCATAGATCCCCAGCGGGTACCCACCAGGGTGGACCCGCCTGTGACAAAGGTCAAGTAACCGTGTGGTCATAATCATCAGGGTGAACGTATGAGGTATAAATTTCCTCTTTTTCACCAGTCATTGTTCCTGTGTGAGTTTTGGAAACTCTCTTTGCTTGCTTCTTCTGATCTATCAGACCTGATGAATGTACCTGCACGAAAATCTGACTGAATTACCCTTCCCATGATCACGGTCTCCTGAAAGGCAACCTAGTCCCCTTGTGGCTTTTCCCACCATTGAGCGTTTTATCCCTCTCATGTGATACGTCGCATAGGTTGCGTACCTGGTCGGTTTACCATTGCTCCGACGTCAACTGAAAGGCATGGCAGCGGGAGACTCGTGAGCCACAGTATCATCAGCATCCATATGGATTCATTCGAGCTGCTAAAAGTGTACGGATTTGAGTGCTCACAATTCTGCAGCGTTATTGGAGCAGCAACTGTTGTTGGACATTCTTAGTCTGAGTTGGGAACTGAGCCAATACTCTGGTCATAAACTTACGGTTGAGTTCAAACTGCTGCATCATTGCGGCAATATAAAGGTGGATGGTGGAGGATCGTCAGCCATCCTGCCAATCAACAGTGGCAGTTTAAGCAAGTTTACATGCAGTGTATGGAATATTCATGAAGTAACCCGCCTACCGCAGTAAGTGCGATAGATACAGCTTACTCACCCAGACCATTTACATTTCCACACAGTAGCCTCGTTACAAACCGGCATTACGACAGCTGAAAGAGCAGGGCTAGACACCTAGGAGCGGCGCGCAGGCCGCAGTAAGGAAGCCACACAATAGACAATAGCCAAAGGCTACATCAACGCGGCGAAAAACTGACGTGCGAGGAATCGTGCAAGTGACAACCAGGTTGCCCTCGATAGCGAGGATCCTGTAAGCAGAACTGGCCCCCAATCTTGAAGCAAGGGGGGATATGTTCAGAACTCCCGGGTATGTGATCACGAGCGCCTAATGTTGGAGTTAGTAAAATCATTTAACCCGAATATGAAGAGAGGTCCGAGTCCCAGAGTAAAGGGTCGAGGAGTAAAGATCCTAATCCACCCAATTTGCGACGTGGGCCCCGTTAAGCCACACAGCCAAGTTATTAAAACAGTTTTCCGGTTTCTAGACTCAACTTCGCAAGGAGTTGGACAGGGGGTTCCCTACAGGCCTTCGGCTCTGATACCAACTTTGTGACGTCCCCCTGAGCCCGATCGTGCACAATTCATACCACGCAAATGCACACGACAAGCATAAGGACTATCTGGAAGATATCACAACACAACTCAAAACAAAATAAAGTCATAACAAGCTTTATATTACAAGCCAATGGCCTCGAGGCTCGAATACATAAGCTTGCGAACAAGCGTCAGCGAAGCATAAGCATCAGATATCTGAGTACAGATATAAAAGAAAGTACATGAAAGGCTTATAAGGCGGGGCAAAAAATAAAACACGACGACTCGAAAGGCGCAGGCCTCTTCCTGGGACCTCCGATCCTACTCCTGGTCGTCAGTCAACTCGTAGTAGTTATCCATCCTCTGGGTAGTAGTAGTAACCGATCGTCGGGGCATCGTTCCCAGGGGGCTCCGTCCTCTGTCACGTCAAACTGATAGGGGAGAAAAATGAAACAAAGCAACCGTGAGTCCAGAAGTACTCAGCAACCAGGATCTACACTACATATGCAACATTATCAAAGGGGAGGCTGTTATGTTGACTGGGCTGCAGAAATGCAGAATAGAGATAAGGCCTAGCTATCGAAGACTAAGCATCTTCATTTCAGCGGTCTTGCAGCAGTAGAATATAGTAGAACATTACAATATAATGTAGTAGTAACTTAAGTCTCAACCTCACCCATAGATCCTTTCTCGACTCCCTGCGAAAAGCAATCCCAGAGCCATACAGTCATCAACCTCGTCCTGAGACCCTCCTCGACTCCCGCGAGAAGCAAATCCCAGAGCATATATCAAGTCCATCACATGTCATCCATTCTAAATTGTATCAATCAGGATACAACTTCCGATTGGTCCTTTAACCGTATGGACCTCTAACGATAGAAGTGTTCTTCCCTTTCTTCCCGGTGTTTCTTCCCTGCAGGGTTCACCAACCTTACCCATCACGCTCCGCTTAACGTCCGTCCGACGAGCACTTTCTGGGTCTGCCCGCCTCGGCCAAACAACACCCGCAACCAAACCGCGACCTCCAGCTCAGCAGAAGGTCCCCGTCGTCTACATCCTAAGCGCTCATAGGTCTTGGCCATCGCCCTGTGCACTCCGATCGTTGCGCGTAGGGAGAAAGCCTGCACCAGAGGGGTCGGTCCGTCCGTGGCCGCCATGCTGAACTGGACGTCTGACAAGCTTTCGGCTGATGCTACGATGTGCATAACGCGCCTATACTATGGCCACTGATGGTTGGGCTATCAGACCAGAGGCCTGCTCGGATCAAATATCCAAAAAAAAAAAATCTCTAGGACTAGGGGCTTGCTAACAAGCAGAGGACTCACGAAGATTGACACCGTCGCCGCGTCTCGAGGACTGCGGCAAGGGCCATGAATGCCCGGCCACCCTCGTATTCAAACCTCGGCACCATGAGGTCAAACCCGTCTCGTAAAATACTGTCTGGAACCGGTTCCACCGCTACTGGTGGTACCACCCCCCCGCCTGTCCCTTGAGTTCATCCGTCTTAAAAGTAGCTTCCTCGGGTCCCCCTTCGGGGCCGACCTTCTCTATCAGGTTCAGCAGTAAGTCATGTAACCGTGTGTCCATAACCATCAAGGAAATCCGAGGTAATCACCCTCGCGGATGCCACTCGATGTAACCGTCAAGTCCGAACTTAAGGAGGAATCCACCCTCGATTAGTCACACTTTATGTGTTGTACGACAGGCGTCGTATCGGAAGTGGGAGAAGGAGGAATCACCTCGATGACCACGATCGACATAGCTTACTCTACAGATTACAATCAGAAGTGCTACCTGAGGTTTCACCCTCGGCCACTTGATATTAACGCTGCAGTGTCTTTCCAACTAAGGGGGGGTGATGTGCGGTTCGGGGCCTTGTCCTCAATCCCGGGTCGAAAGTCTTCTTCTGCGATCCAGCGCGGCAGTCGTAATAAGTGGGTCCTGATAGTTCTTCTAACCCAGCCTAGACTAACTTTTAGGATTGTATGTAATTAGCACAGCAGGTTACAAATGAACAGGCTATTCACAGAATAGGTAAACAGTAGTAGCAGCATTCTAATGGCAAGCATGGCAAGAGAATGGGCGATATCGGGATTATCAACGGGGGGGTGCTTTCCTGGTTCTCCGTCGGGCGGCACGGGCAGGGTTGTCGATGCTGTCTTCGGTGTCCGGACTGCGTGGGATCTATACGAGAGAGAAGAGGGTGAGGAAACATATAAATACTAGAGCAAACCATGAGCAACGCAAAGTACGGCAATGACAATATGCAGTGACGGTGTATCCAACGTAATGGTTGCAACGTCCCGAGGAAGGAGGAATCCATCCGGGAATTTTTCCCGGTTACGGACATTTTTTTTTGTTCAGACAGATGACCTGAGAGGGACGGTTTGCATGTTCTGATAGTTTAGGATGTGTGACGGGATGAACGGACGTGTATCGATCGTCTCGTCGTTCTGACACTTTCATGTACAAAGTTTTCGATATGAGTTACGATTATTTTATATGATTTTTAAAGTTTTTATTAATTTCCTGGAATTTATTATTTATTTAAATTCGAATTATCCAGAACATTATCCAAACAGTGTATGTGCTGACGTCATCATGACGTCCGCATGATGTCAGCAGCATCCGACATGTGGGTCCCACCTAATTGTCCATAGGCTTTCTGGTTAATTAGGGTTATTATTTGATAACAATTAATTAAACTAATTAGATTAAAAAATTAAATAGTCTAAACAGAGTTTATTAGCCTAATTATTTAATATTTATTTATTTATTTTTCTTTTTTTTCTTTTATTTAAAAGTTTTTTCAGGCGGGGCCGGTGTCAATCGGCCAGGGGCTGGCCCCGGCCAGTGGCTCAGGGGGGCGGGGGCCCCACCTGGCGGTGTCCCAAGGCACGGGCAGCGGCGCGGGGACGACGGCGGGTCCGGCGGGGGGAACGCGTCTACGGGGCGGCGACGGGCGGTAGGCGACGGTGGTCGGGGGCGAGGCGTCGAGCGGTCGGGCGCGGTCCGCGTCCGGCTCGTGGAGTCGAGCCGCGGGTCGCGGGACAGCCGGAGCTCTTGGCTGCCCGATCCGGCTCGGATCGGGGGGGGAAGGGGAGCGGCGACGGACGAGAGGGCCCGCGGAAGGCAAGCACTGGCAAGGTGTCCGATGAGCGGGGGGGGGGGGGGGGGGGGGGGGGGGCGCGCGGTCCGTCGAGGCGGTGGAGGACGACGGGGTCCGGCGACGGGGATCGTGGCGCCGTTGCCCCGATCCAGAAAGGTTGGGGGTGGGAGAAGACCGAGTGGGGGGGGGGATTGGACGGGGGGGGGCTCGGGGGGTTTGGCTAGGTTTCGTGTTGGGGGGGGCCGGCTATGTAGTCCGCCCGGCTGGCCGGCCGGCGGCCCGGTGGCTGCTGGGCCGAGCCCAGTGGGGGGGGGGGGGGTTCTTCTCCTTTTTTCCTTTTCTTTCTGTCTTTGCTTTCTTTTCATCTTTTTCGTTTTTATTTAAAACCACAGTCTCTTGTTTAGCAAATAAGTTAGGGCTCTATATGATTTTTGTAAAACTTAGAAATTACTACTCCAACAAATACTACAATACCTAACCACTACCAAAATTGGTTTGGAGAAAATAGAGCTCCCACAATTTTTAATAATAATATGCATTTATCCTCACTGTTTTAATTATGTTTTAGAGCACCTAATTACTTTATTATTTGTTGGTTACAATTTTGTATTGCCTTTGAATTATTTGCCATAATATGAACAATTTATTTTCTGATTTTTGAGCACTTTTAATTTTTCACTTCATTTCATTTAAATTGAAATTTGACTTGGGAGTTGAAATACAATATGATGCAAATGATGATCATGCATATTATCATGCTGACTGTGCCATAATCAAAAATGGGAATTACGTAGTAACCATGGGGGTGTTACAGACCTGGCAAATGCTAACGTAATGGCTTGATGCATTGAGCCGTAATCGTACTCTCTGAATTGAGGTTCAGCACAGCACACTTCGTATGAAGAGCCTTGAAAGCTAAATCTCTAGAAGTTTCCCCAAGGATACCTCAACCTTGGGTTGTTTGAACCAGACCTTGATAAATTGTTAAGAATGCTCACTAAAGATGCTGAAATTGAATCTGATGGAAAGCCCTTCACCTTGTAAAGTACAGGGATTTCTCGCTGTCTGAAGAGGAACCTGTGTAGTTCAGAGACCGCATTGTCGACTCGCTTCGATCTTATGACTGACAAAGTCATGAATTAGGCACTGATACCACCCCGCTGTCTATCATCCGGGTAGCACCAAGATGTATCGTGTCTCCGTCAAATGTACTGGTGGTCTAGAATGAAGCACGGACATTGCTCGATATGTTTTCTGATGTATGTGTTCGACGGTTAAAGGCAGAACATCAGAAGCCTGCTGGAATTCTGCAACCGTTACCCCTCTTCTTTTATGGAAATGGGACAAGGTACAGATGGATTTCATTACAGAATTCCCGGTCACAGAAGGTCACGACGCTATTCTTGTCCGTCGTCGCCAACTCGCCACAGTGGTGCACACTTCCTGCCTGTCAGGAGACGATCACTGCTAGTCCGTTAGCAGAATTATATATCTCCAGAATTGTTTTCACTCCACTCCACTGTATTTCCCGAAAGAGATCAGTTCAGCGTGGCAGCATCTCACCGTTCCTTTCTGGAAAGTTTTCAAAAGGCTATGGAACTCATATTACCTGAGTTCAGCTTATCATCCTCAGTCCCAAGGACAAGTCGAGCGCGTTCAACCAAGTGCTTGAGACTGCTACGAGCTTTTTGTTGGTTCTTTCGGCAAGAAGTGGTAAGAATCTCTTCCATATGCCGAGTTTTCTCTTATACAACAGCTAAATCGAACTGTCTTAAATGGCCCCCCTTTGAGAAGTTCTCTATGGACTAATTCGAACCCCTCTGAATTGGTCCAGAACTGGGGAACGACCGCTCGTGGGTCCAAGATATTATTCAACACAAACGAAGAACAACAAGTTCGAATATCGTCCCGTTAAAACACGCAAGGCAGCTCAGGAACCGCCAGAAGAGCAACGATGATCGCAAACGATGGGGTTTGACTATCAACCTGGTGATCAAGCTTATCTACGTGTCACTCCTATGGAAGGGCACTCACTCCCGTCGGAATCACAAGGGCAAGCTAGCTCCAACGCACATTGGTCCTTTTCGCATTTAATTGTCTAGACGTGGTCAAGTGGCATAGAATTGGAATTGCCCCGCCGCATCCTCTCATACCACGACGTCTTCCATGTGTCGCAACTTCCGTAATTGCTTCAAGAATCTCCGCCCCGAGCTGTGGATCACGAGATGCCGAATTGCAAGATGATCTAATCTTATAAGGAGCATCCGATCCTCATATCTCGCTGAAGCTGACCGTCAACCCCGTCAGAAGGTTACCACCAAGTTCCTCAAAGTACATCTGGTTAAAACTCATACGGAAGATGAAGCCACTTGGGAACGGCGAGGATAATCTCGTGCGGAATAACCGCGAACTTTTCTTCTACTTCTTATGTCTCGGACAAATTCTTGTGATTAAGGAGATTTGTACAACCCCCAGTGTTAACTACAAAGTAATCACCCGTTTGATTATGCCCATGTCCGCATGATTAACAGTGCATGAATCATCCTTGTAACACCAATTGCCTTTCCCTCCGAAGTGCAAATCGAATTTAAATGGAAAGTGGCAAATAAATTTGTTCACATAGAAACTAAAATGTTCCATTAAATCCAAATATTACCGAGACTATTCTAAAATGAAAACCAACAATAATAAAATAATTAGTGGCTCTATATAATCAAAACAGCAGGATAATGCGTTTTAATTATTATAAAAATGGTAGTGAACTCACTTGTCTCCAAAATATTTTTGGTAGTGTTAGGTACTCCAGATTAGGAGCCTAGGTATTTATTGGAACTTTGCTATGTTTACAACTCCTTTTGAGGCCTCACTGTTTACTAAACTGAGAGAAGAAAATAAATAAAAGAATAGAAAAAGAAAAACAGAACCGAAATGAAAAAGAAGAAAATCCCAATCGCCCCGCGGCCCACGTGCCTTGTCCCAGCGCCCCCCCCCCCACATATCCCCCCCCCCCCCCCCTATCCCACCCCCCCCCTTGACTCTCCCCACCCACCCCCCCCACCCCGGCAAACCCTCTCCCTTTCCACCCCCCCCTGTCGCGTATTTCTCCCCTATTCCGGGGGTCCTCCCCTATTGCTCTCTCTTCTCCCCGTTCCGATCCTCCTCCCGTGGACTCGTGCCTCCCTCTTCCGTTCTCTTCCCTTAGCATGCCTTTCTGGCGCGTCTCCCCCCGGAATCCGTCCATCCTGCTTCCCTCCTCTCCCTTCTCCGTTCTCTCATAATGGTCTTCTTCTTCCCCTTCGCGTCCAGAGGACCATCTCGTCCTCCTCCTCCTCCCGTCTTCCCCTCTTTCCCGACGTCCGCCTCCCCTTTCCCTCTTTTCTCCTCCTCGGATACCCCTCCCCCGGCCCTCTCATTTCTCTATCTCCCCCTCCCCCGCCTCTCCTTCCCGTCCTCTCACACCCATTCTTTCTTTCTCGCCGCTGCTGCTCGTTCTCACTCTCTCAGCGCCTTCCACGCTCCCCCTCTCTCTCCCTGGGTCATCCGCCTGACGCCTCTCGACTTTTCTTCCCGCCAATACCCGGCTAATCCCTCCCCCTCGCCCAAGCGCAAGTTTTTATAATAAATTTTTTGTTAATTACAAAATCAGATTATATTTTGATAATTAATGTGTGATTGGTGAAGTGGTAGACAGTATGCCTTTTTAGTCTTGAAATAGTATTTACTGTTCACTAGGGTAGGGCACTATTCACAATATTCTCTACTATTCAATCCTATTTGGAAAAGTATTTTTATATTCACTGCATTAGATTAATACTCAATTATGCTGCACGTTTTCAACTTGATATACTATTTGTGCAGATCTATTAGGGCTGGCGTAGTGCCAACAATTCCGTCCGACGGTGTGCGCAGAGGTGAAAATCCTTACTCAAGTGACTCACCATATTTTCATTATGTTTATATCCAGATGTAACTAGTTACGTTCACTTAGTCGTTTAATTCCAAATTATGGGGTACAATTCCTATCGTCTTCCCAGCAGTTCCACCCCGAAGGGAACCTTCCTACGGCACAATGGTTCTGCTCATTCAAACGCCACTCTGGGCTACACAGAGAACTACACCGTAGAGGTTTCTCCTATAGGACCCTAGCAATAAGAAACTCTTTCCCATAAATTCATAATAAAAATACCAGTGAAACCAAGAAACTACATCTTTTCAACAACATATTTACATGATGGTTTCCCTTTCGGGAAGCCCCGAATGGATTACACACCAACTTAGAGAAATTACTTCAAACTCTTTTGGCGAACAAAGCCGTCTCTTCTTGGCTATTCTACTAGAGTGGTGTGGCTAACTACCGAAGGAAGTGGTGCGCTGTGGAGATGTCTCGACTCTCTGAGTGCTTTCGCGGTCTCCTTCCTTGTGTTGTTCTGCCTCTTTCTTCTCTTCTCTTGCCCGCCCACGTCTCCTTTTATAAGCCGAGAGGGTGGCTGCTAGAAGGCCTTCGGAGCCTTCCTTTCACTTATTTTCACTACGGTAGTAATGCACGCTTGTCCTCTAGGGTACCAGCGTGTGCCCTTCTAATAATAAGAAAAATGCGAGAGAGAGTGCCGACAGCTTCAATCTCAGAATCTTTGCTTTCCTCTGCCTTTATTGTCTCTCGGTGAATAATTGCCTGCTCTTCTTTTCACCTTCGCTTGCCTGCGATGCAATCTTCATGCTTCATGATAGATAGCTCCTCCACGAATTCCTTGTGTCATGTATGCGTACAATATGCCAAGCTGGCTCAAATATTCACATTGCTTTATTTTAACTTTAATAACTTGCTTAATTTTCAACATTGCTGATTCATTTATTATTTTTATTTATTTATTTTTTATTATTTTTATTATTAATTTTTTTTACTGGGTGGTCCTCCTTCCCATATTAATTGAATAATACTATCATTTATTTAAAATATAATTTTGGAATTTCATCAATATTCGGGTGAGTATACGGTCCTCCGCGCCAGAATATTGAATAGCAAATACTCAATCTAGGCCTTTGGGCTTTTTATTCAGTGTCGCTGCCCTGCCCCTAGCTATTCGCATTTTGACATCATCATCGTTTAACAGATTGAACATATTATGACGATTCCTTTCTTTTATTTCTTTTCTTCAATTTTTTCGTCCATTTCATGCCTAATTCTTTTCAATATTTCTTCTTTCACATTCTTTCTTATTATTTTTGAAAATTCTTCAAATCTTTAATCTGTTCTTGATCTATGGATTTCACTGTCTAAGGGCAAAAGCCCCTTTAGAGGCATTTCTTGATATTCTTGATATTTGGAGACTCTTCCTTCTTTATATTTTTTGAGCTTGATGCCTCCCCTTTGTGGGAATTGGGTGAAGCGGGTAATGTGCCTCCTCTTTATTTGGATATATCTTTAAGCCTTTGGGCAATATAATAATCTGGTCCTAATATCTTATCTTTGCCCAAAAAGGCATCATTTTAACATATCATATCTTTTTTGAATGTTTAATCTCTCCTTGTCTTTTTGATCTAACTTTTCAATCATAATGTTTTCCACCCATTCCAGATATATATCCGGGTTTAATTTCCAGTCAAATATAATATCTAGTGGTTTCTTTCTTCTTCTTTTGGACTTTCACATTCTTCTGTTGCTGTTGGCCGACTTTTTTGTTCAGTTCTCTAAATATTCCTCCAAGCTGTTCAGAATTGATAACAATATCCCATTTCCTCTCTGTTGTGGTATATTGGAATACCAGAATCTCCAATATGCGCGTTGAACTTCCATCAGCTTGATATGAGCCTTTGCCTTTAATTGAATGTATTTGGCTGAAATACTTTCAGCTCATTTTCTTCTCCAAAGAAGATTATTCCTCCTTGGTGGCCGAATAATTCTTTCTCCCCTCATTTCTGTAATTTGATGCACGAGAAAATAAGTTCAGGTAAGGTATTATCCCTTTCCCTTAATATGCTCCAAAATAACTTTTATCTTAATAACCATTGCCCGCCCGCTATGGTTCCTTCAAATAAGACCCATCTTCTGGTTGAAGCTTTTCTTACATTAATTTTTCTTGTAATATCGACATATAGTCTCACTTCTGTTCGCACTGTAAATTCTTTAATCCTAGATATGCCTAAATGCATTTATTGCATTTACAACTGCAAGATTTCCTATCATATTATTTACCCCAGTCTTTAATTGTGTAACTTCCCCGGAAGCTATCTGCTATTTTTTCAATCGGCTTTTTGAGATTATTTATTGGGCTTTTTGTTTTAGAGTAGTATTGCCAACCCATCCTACCTTAGATGCATCTGTCTCAATTATACATAATTCTCTCTTCTAGAGGCAATTCTAGGGTTTTTAAATTCTGAGCCTTTTCCTTGATGGCCCTTTTACCTAATTTTCTATCTCAGAATTGAAGTATTTTTGACCATTTTCCTTATTTTACATATAAAGTCCCTGCTAGCTTTGCTATTGTCTATATATTTTCGAGCATAGTTTGACACAATTCCTAAGAACTTGCCTGTAAAAAGTCTTTTTAATCACTCATATATCAGGAAACTCTATATATTCTTCTTTGCAATTTTCCTTGTAGATATATCTTTTCCTTCTCCTATTTCATGACAGGAAATTTATTTTCTCTTTGCAAATTTCCATCTTTCTTTTTGGATAGTATGAGCTCCCATTTTGTTTCTAAGCCTTTCGAAAGAACACTCCAAGATGGGCTATATGCTCTTTGTATGATTTTGCAAACTAACAATCATCTACGTATCCAATATAAATATGCTTGATTCTCATTAAATAGTTTGCATTTTTCTTTGAAAAGTGCAGTGGCATTCTTTAGACCTAATGGCATTACTAGCTCATTCATATGGCCCTTGTTGGACAAAGTAATCTGTCCATGAGATAGTTCTTCAGCCATTTTACTTGCCAAAATCCGCCTTTATGTCAAATTTAGAATATTTGACTTCTTCCTGTTTCTGTATCATTCCTGCTTATTAGGTATATTATATGCAATCATCACTGTATTTATCATTAACCTTTAAAATTAATTTACCATTTCTAGAGTTTAACCCTCTACAACTTTCTTCAGCATATTTCTAACTATCAAGCATCAGATCGATGATGGACTTCTACTTTCTCTTATAGCTTTTTAAAATCGTAAATAGCCTCTCAATATGCATTTTGAATCGCTCAATATCTTTTGGATTAGCTTCTTGGTCCTCACTTAATATTAATTGATTTATTGATATGTTTTTGCAAACTATAAATTCTTATCCCAATGTTTCATTGGTATTTCTCCATAATTTGTATGCTTTCTAGTCTTTAGTCATTGCCACATCTTATCTATATCTTTTTTTAGATTTTATATCTCTATAGTCTACAATTGGGCGAGAATGATTGTAACCCAATGATTCTGTACATGTTTGCTTTATGATATTCTTTATGTCTCACTAAGTTTCTTCGTCTTTTCAGAATTCAAGGGGATACTGGACTTGTGCTATATTTATCATCTAAATTAGAATATTTCTACCATTTTGCAAGGACTTTCTTTGTTTTCGCACTTCAGATATGTATGGAACATTATCTTGATAAGGGATAAATGTTACCCCTTCTTCATGTATGATTGTGGTTTGTAAAGATTGTTGTAAAAATCTAACCCTATTACATTCATCTTTATTACTGACAATCTCTATTGTATTTATCTATATTTATTTGTGCATTTATATAAGCTTCATATTAATATGCTGCTGATTATGGATCTTCTTTATTCCTGACATATCAGTAGATACTTCAGCTTTAATTATCTTAGTTTTCACTATTTCGGGACACCTCGTAAATATGTATCATGGATGATATTCTTAGTGCAACCAGTATCTAATAGTGCCAGTATTTTATATGAAATTTTGGCTTTAGACAATCCTAACTGGGATCCTATCCCTACATTCCTTTGAATGTAATATCGAACAATCATATTTGTTTCCAAACTAGTAATTGCATCTTTCAATGTATTAATTTGTCTCCTTTTTTATTTATCGCTTACCGTACCATTTGCTCTTTCATTTCCGCCGTGTTTCACAGCAACATTATTGTTTTGCTTATTACTATTTTCTAACTCATCTTTAAGTTTTCTAGTTCTCTGCTTCTACTTATTTATTTCTATTTTCTAAATTTCTAACCCTACTCGGATATATTCGTTCTTCTTGGTTCTAATTCTATTTCTTGTCCTCCACTTTTGATTATTGGCTCTTAGACATGAGGCACATGCTTGTTTTAAACACAACTACATGTGAACCTATTATCTTGGCTTGGTATATATACAGAAAGCACATTTTATGTTTAAATCACCCTTTTCCTCTAATCCAATCATGTTCACAATCTACTTGGTTCATCATTTCAATTGTTTAAACCGGCTAATTCATCTATTAGGTCATTTCATCTTCACTTGATATCATATTCTGGAAGCCTCATTTCTACTTTCATCTTTTTTCTATAATTGAATATATTGACTCGTCGTCTTTTATTTCATCATCTCATACTAATATATTTTGCATTAACCTATCTATAATTAACACCTCTCTCTTGTTCTTCATATTTACTAGAGTATCTTTTTTTCTCGTCTTTATTAGGGCATTTCTACTTAGATGATCAGGAGAGTTACTATAAACACCTGCATGTTTTAATCATAGGTTTTCTTTAGGATTATATCTTCTTACATTTCTTTTATGCAGAATGTGGGGGCTCTATTTGTCCTGACCTTACTTACTGAAATATCTTTTCTTTGTTCTAAAATTCTATTATCTCTCCTGTTGTGGTTTATAATATTTGTTTTTCCATGCCCTTTCTTCTCCCCATATGTAAGTGGTATTTGGACTATGTTTGTCAAAAGTTATAATTTGATTTCTTCATAATCTTTGGGCTTGAATGCTAGTACATACCTTTCTTAGCTTTTGAAAAACAAGTTATGGCTTGGGATATTTACCACATTTCCTCCTGTTTCTTTTTTATAACTCCTCAATATTATGGAACCTAGAGATCAGCAATTTATTAAAATATCTTTCTACTACACCTACATTAAAACCTTGTTTAGCAGTAGTAGCATTGATCAATATGCTGGGAGAATTCTTTAATACCTTTCCAGCTAGTTAATGTTAATTTTTCTATTTCTCTTAACCTTTCATTTTGCAATGAGTATGTCCTAATTCTGGATCTTCTCTGCTATGATCATATTTGAGATAACATTCGAAAGTTATTAGGGTTACTTCCTCCCTTTTTAATTCTTCACATTGACTAGGGTATGACTCTACCCCTTGTTCCCATAGACTTTTTCAGATTCTCCCCTAAAATGTTTCAAGATATGTTAACATATCTTCTACCTTATTGCCTATATTATACTGATTTTGTATATATTTTTGCACTATTAAACCTTTCCATATGCTGATTATATTGGCCAATCTATTGGATCATGACTGCTAGGTTTAATATAAGCGCCATCATTCTTATAATTTTGAATTGCACTGGTTTTTCAAAATCTCTTCTTTTAGTACCATTATCTATATTGTCCAGGGATATACGTAGGTGATATCATCTTTTTCTGGAGGCCATTGTCCAGCTGATCTGTAGGTCTCTCTCTCTTTCTCCTTCTCTTTTTACAGCCGATTCTTCCTATATCCTCTTCTTCTTTTACCACTATTTCTACTTTCCATGGCTTCCCATTGCATTGTCTAAATTATTAGCCCCACATCATCTGTGAGTTATAGAATCACTATTTTGTTCTGAATCTCATATCTTTCATCTTCTAACCACATTTCTTTATAATTCTTCCTCCTCCTCATAACTTTCTAATAATAACTTATTATTGATATCCCATGCTCTTCTTCACTAATAACTTCTTCTTTTTGAACAAATTCTTTGTCTTTATTATTATTATTATTATTAATGATAGCATTTTTATATATACATTTGCTTTTCTTTCTGCTGGATGCCATAATTTATCTTCCTGGTTGAACTACTAGTGAAAAACTTTTTATCATTTTTTAGTTTTCTTTAACCTTGCAATTTCTCTAATGATAAATAGTTTCTCTTTCTTCTCTAATTTTAGGCCAATCCTTTGTCATAGAATGACTATATTCCCATTCAATATGTTTTAAGCTTCTTTTCCCAATGAATTATTTCATCATCAAATCATCCTTTTCCATGCATTCAGATATACCTTTATCATTATTAATTTCTGATTCTGACATAAAGATTCAGAGTCTTCTATTGATGCAGCTTTATAGTTCATAAATCGAATGCTGCTACTCCTTCACATTTTGATAGCTTATGTAGTTTTCAGGCTGCTTTAATTCTTTTTTTCTCTATTAATTCACCTATCTTCCATTCTTCTCCAGCTCTTTCTTTCTAAGACCAATTTTAAGAGGATTCATAAACTTTATAACCGTTTGATTGCATACTATAGATTACGTCATCACATTTACTCTATATCTGGAGCTACTTCTATTAGTGAGCCTTCCTATAAATTCTATGCTTACTAGCAAATTTGTTCCTTTAAAATCTTCATAACCTTTAGTTTGTGAACTCAAAATTTTTTTTTTCAATAAATTCTTTTACGGGCATCATTAGGTCTGGAGCTATATAGGTTATTAATCTATTTTCATTCATGTCTCCTTCCAAAATCCTAATGCTGCTTTGTCTACTGATTCCCATCTTCTGTCAATAACGTTATTAAAACCTTGCCCTACTTTCTTCCTTGTCATGCCTTTGACTCTATGATATACTACCCTTGATGAATTATATTTATAACCACCAATATTTTAGTTCATTTTTCAATATTTTTTGCTTACAATTCTTAAATCTACTGGATGTGTAACACACTTAATTCTACTTCTCGAGATATTCTGTATAGACCACTCTTACTCAAATATACCAATATGAATATACTTGTTGGGCTTTATTTTTCTTAGGGTATCTTCCTGATATCTTTCTCAGATCTCTTTGTATATCTAATAACTTCTTCATACTATCAATATCATCAGCTTGCAATGATAATCTATGCATCATGGCTAGAGGTCTTGAATCTTGCCTTACATATGGAGGTTTTGTCTCTTCTAAGGAAGCCTTTAGATACGTCCATTTTTCTGAATTAATATTTCTAGCAGAGGCAACTATTCCGGATGATGAAAGCACAATTTCTTTGTTGCTTGTGATCCAACTATTTTAGTTTTTTAAATTTGGGTTAATAGATGAGGATGGTGTTATTTTGTCTTATTATTACTTTGGAATCTTCTTTTGGGGAGTCGTGATCGGAGTAACCGACGGAGGTGACAGTATTTAGTCACTTCGTTTAATGCTTGAGTATTTCAGTCATATATTATGAGATAATCAAAGTTTTAAAACCTCTTGCACCAACTTTTTTATTTCAAGTATATCTTGTCTTGTTTCAGTGCGTGGGAGTGACTCTTTGCCTTTACTTAAGTAACAGCCTATTGATAACACTTCTCTTTTAATATAATCTTATTCTTAGAAACTGTATTCTGTCTTGTTTTGCTTCCTCTAGCTGATGTAAAGCTAGATCAATTTTTATTCAAAACCCTGAATACTTATCAGCAAGCTTTTGGTATTCTTTATAACTTCAAATTTTTGGTCTAAATTAATCTTGTCTTTTCCCCCAAGATATGAAAATTATATATCAAATCGATGACTGTATTTAACTGGCTATGATATGTATGCCAAATATGCTCTTCAGGGATTTACTCTGCACCTTATATTTAAATTTTCTTTAGTATTATACTTTACCTCCTCCGCTAACTTCTAAGTTAAATATTTTAACCTTTCAATGATTAAACGCTGACCTGATACCAACATATAGGGAAAATAAATTTTTTTGTTAATTAATAAATATAGATATTATTTTTGATTAGTAATGTGTGATTAGGTGGAAGTGGTAGACAGGTATGCTTTTTATTTGAATAGTATTTACTGTTCACTGGTAGGGCACTATTCACAATAATGCTCTACTATTCAATACACTATTTGAAAAGTATTTTACTATTCACTGCATGAATATTTAATTCATTCAATTATCTGCATGTTCTAACTTGATTATATCTTTGATGCGGATCTATTATGGGCTGGCGAGGCCAACAATTCGTCCGACGGTGTGCGCAGAGGTGTAAAATCCTTACTCAGTACTCACCATATTTTTCATTATGTTATATCAGATGTAGCTAGTTACGTTCACTTAGTAGTTTTAATTGCAAATTTATGGGGTAAATTCCTATCGTCTTCCCAGGCAGTTCCACCCGAAGGAACACTTCTCTACTGCCACCATGTTCTCATTCAAAACGCACTCTGGGCTACACAGAGAAACTACAACACGCGAGGTTTCTCCTATAGGATCCCTAGCATAAGACCTAAGACTCTTCACATAAACATAATCTTATACTATAAAAATAAAAATCAAGTGAAACCAAGAAACTGCATCATTTCACACAACATAAATTTACATATGGCTTTCCCTTTCGGGAAGCCCCCGAGGGATTACACACAACTTAGGAAATTACCTTCAAACTCTTAGGCGAACAACTCGCCTTCTTGGCTATTCTAACTAGCAGTGGTGGTGGCTAAACTACGAAGGAAGTGGTGCTCTGGTGGAGAGTCTCGATGCTCTGAGTGCTTCGCGCTCTCCAGCCTTGTGTTGTTCTCCTCTTCTTCTCTCTCTCTTGAGCCCAGCGTCTCCTTTTATGCCGAGAGGTGTGGCTGCTATGAAGCCTTCGGGAGCCCTTCCTTCACTTATTTTACACACGGTAGTATGCACGCGTGTCCTACTAGGTGTACATGCGTGTCCTTCTAATAATATGCAAAATGCGAAGAGGTGCCGACAAGCTTCAATCTTCAGGAATCTTTGCTTTCTTCACGTGGCATTGTCTCTCGGTGATAATTTCCTACTGGCTCCTTCTTTTCCTTCCACCTTCGCTTGCCAGCGATCAAATCTTCATGCCTTCAGATAGATAGCTCCTCCATCGGAATCCTCGTGTCAGTGTATGCGACAATATGCCAAGGCTGCTCAATATTCAACATTGCTTATTTTTAATTTAATTTAACATTGCTTAATTTTTCAACATTGCTCATTCTTTTATTTTATTTATTTATTTTATTTATTTATTTTTTTACTGGGTGGTCCCCCTGCCCATAAATTGATAATACCTTATCAATATTTAAATATATATTTTGGAATTTTCTAATCAATATTCGGGTGGGTAGGTGGAAGTGGTATGACAGGTATGCTTTTTATCCTTGAACTAGTATTTCTTGTTCACACTAGGTAGGGCACTATTCACAATATGCCCATATTCCATACACTATTGGAAAATATTTTACTATTCACTGGCAATATTTAATTAAATTCAATTATCTGCACGTTCTAAGACTTGATTAATCTTTGATGCGGATCTATTATGGGCTGGCGAGCCTTCAACAATCGTCCGACGGTGTGCGCGAGGTGAAAATCCTTACTCAGTACTCACCCATATTTTTCATTATGTTCATATCATGATGTAGCTAGTTACGATTCCACATTAGTAGTTTTTTAATTGCAAATTTATGGGTAAATTCCTTCGTCTTCCCATGGCAGTTCCACCCGAAGGAACACCTTCTCTAACGGCCCACACGGTTCTCATTCAAAACGCCACTCTGGGCTAACACAAACTACACACGCAAGGTTTCTTTTTCTCCTATAGGATCCCTAGCACTAAGAACTCTTCCCATAATTCATAATAAAATACCATGGGAACCAGAAAACTACCTCATTTCAACAACTAATTACATATGGTTTTCCCCTTTCGGGAAGCCCCGAGGGATTACACACAACTTAGGAATTACTATACCTCACAACTCTGGCGAACAAAGCCGCCTTCTTGGCTTTCTACTACAGTTGGTGGTGGTCTAAACTAACGAAGGAAGTGGTGCTCTTGGTGGAGGAGTCTCGATGCTCTGAGGTGCTTCGCGCTCTCCAGCCTTGTGTTGTTCTCCCTCTTGTTCTCTACTCTCTGAGCCCCACGTCTCCTTTTAAGCCGAGAGGCGGTGGCTGCTAGACGGCCTTGTCGGGAGCCTTCTTCACTTATTTTATACACACGGTCGTATGCACGCGGTGTCCTGACTAGGGTACAGCGTGTCACCTTCTAATAATATAGAAAAATGCGCAAGAGTGCCGACAAGCTTCATCTTCAGGAATCTTTGCTTCTTCACGTGGCATGTCTCTCGGTGAATAATTTCTGGCTCTTCTTTTCACCCTTCGTTGCGCGATGCAAATCTTCATGCCTTCCAGATAGATAGCTCCTCCTGGTGAATCCTTGTGGTCAGTGTACTGCGTACAATCATGCCAAGGCTGGCCTCAATATCAACATTGCTTATTTCATCTATTATTCTAATTGTATTTTAACTTGCTCAATTATTCGACATTGCTTATTCTTTATTATTATTATTATTATTAATTATTATTTTTTTTTTACAGGGTGTCCCTCCCGTGCCCATTATATTGATAATACTTATCATATTTAAATATATATTTTGTGAATTTCTATTAATATTCGGGTGAGGTATAGGTCCTCCGCGACCGAATAATTGATAGCAATATCAATATGAGGCAATTTGGCTTTATTCATAGGTCGCTGGCCCATGCCCTGCTAATGTCCATTGATCATCACCAATCGTTTAATACACAGATTGAAATCAATTCTGAGATCGTATTCTTTTGTCTTTCTTATTTCTTTGCCAAATTTTTGTTGCGTCCATGTTCATGCCTTACTTCTTTTAATATTTCTTCTTTCAATTCTTTCTTGTATTATTTTGAAATATTCTCAAATGCTTTTATCCTTTCTGATCTATGTATTCCTCACTGTCTAAAGTCGCCCCTTAGAAGCATTCTTGGATATGTCTTATATTTTGGAGCTCTCTTCTTCTTATATTTTTTGAGGCTTGAATGCTCTCCCTTGTGGGAATTGGTGAAGCGGGTATGCTCTTCTTTATTTGGGATATGTCTTTATCCTTTGGGTCATATAATAATCTGGTCCGAACATCTTTCTTTGCCCAAAATAAGCATGCATTTATCTTCATATCCTTTTGAATGTTAAATCTTCTCTTTTCTTTTTGCATCTAACTTTTCAATCATAATGTTTTCCCATTCCAGTATATGCCGGTTTATTTTCCGTCAAATATATATATAGTGTTTCTCCTTTTTGGCTTTCAATCTTTCCTCCTGGCTTTGGCAATTTTTTGTTCAGTTCGCTAAATTATTCTGCCGCTGTTCAGAATTGATAACATATATCCCATTTCCTTCCTCTTTTTGGTGGTTATGGAACCAGAAATTATCCATATGCAGCGTTGAACTTCATCAAGCTTGATATGATCCTTTGGCCTTGAAATTGAATTATTTGGCTGAAATACTTTTTAGCCTATTTTCTTCTCCAAAGAGATATATTCCTCCTTGGTGGCGAATAATCCTTTCCTTCCCTCATTTCTGTAAATTTGATGCACCGAGAAAATATGTCAGGTAGTATTACTCCTTTCCCTTAACTTTGCTCAAAAATAACTTTATAAAACCATTGCCAGCTATGGTGTCCTTCAAATAAGACCCATCTTCTGGTTGAGCTTTTCTTACTATTATTTTATTTAATATCGACATATAGCTTCACATGTCTGTTCGCACTGTAAATTCTTTAAATCCTAGATATAGCCTAAATGCATTTATTGCATTTAACAACTGCAAGGATTTCCCTATCAAATATTATTACCGTCTTTAATTTGTAACTTCCTCGAAGCATATCTGCCATATTTTTTCATCTGCTTTTGGAGAGTAATTTAATGGGCTTTTGTTTTAGTATTGCACCCCATCCTAACCTTAGATGCATCTGTCTCAATTATAAAATAATTATCTTCTAGAGGCAATTCTAGGGGTTTTTAAATTCTTGACCTTTTCCTTGATGGCCTTTACTATTTTATATCTTCAGAATTGAAGTATTTTTGACCATTTTTCCTTAATTTAGCATATAAAGGTCCTGCTAGCCTTTGCTAAGTTGTCTATATAGTTTTTTCGAGCATAGTTTACAATTCCTAAGAACTGCTGTAAAAGTCTTTTTAAAATCACCATATTATCAGGAAACTCTAATATTTTTCTTTGCAATATTCTGTGTAGATATATCTTTCCTTCTCCTATTTCATGACCAAGGAAATTTATTTCTCTTTGCAAATTTCCATCTTCTTTTTGGATATATGAGCCCATTTTGTTCTAACCTTTCGAGAAACACTTTCAAGATGGGCGTATATTGCTCTTTGTATGATTTTGAGAATACTACAAATCATCTACGTATACCATAATAAATGCTTGATTCTCATTAAATTATTTTGCATTTTCTTTGAAATAGTGCAGGTGCATTCTTTTAGACCTAATGGCATTACTAGCCATTCATAGTGGGCCTTGTGCAAGTAAATGCTGTCCAAGGAATGAGATTCTTCACAGCTTACATTTTTACTTCCAAAATCCTGCCTTTAAGTCAAATTTGAGAAATATTTACTTCCTTGTATTCTGCTAATCCATTCCCTTGGCTTATTAGGTATATTAATCATCATCAACTGTATTATCATTAAGCCTTTTAAAATTAATTACCATTCTAGATTTACCTCTAACTTCTTCAGCATGATTTCTTAACTATAAACAGCAGCATCGATGAGGACTTCTACTTCTCTTATAGCTTTTAAACTTTAATAGCTCTTCATATGCATTTTGAACTCTTCAATATCTTTTGGAGTAGCTTCTATTGGTCCTACTTAATTATATAATCTGGATTATGATATTTATTTTGCAAACTATAGAATTCTTATCCCAATGTTTCATTGGTATTTCCTCCCAATAATTGGTATGCTGTCTTCTTTGCACAATCTTATCTATATCTTTTTAGATTTTATATCTCTATAATACCAATTTGGCAGGAATGATTGTAACCCAATGCATTCTGTACATGTTTTTCTATATGATATTCTCTATGGTCTCACTAAGTCTCTCGTCTTTAAGAAATTCAAGGGGATATGGACTTGTGCTATATTTAATCATCTAAATTAGATATTTCTACATTTTGCAAAGGACTTTCTTTGTTTTCCGCACTTCATATATGTATTGAACATTATCTTGATAAGGGATAAATGTTACCGCCTTCTTCACGTATGATTGTGGTTTGTAAAGATTGTTGTAAAAATCTTAACCCTATTATCATGTCATCATTTATTACTACACAATCTCTTATTGTAATTTCATCTATTATATATTTTGTGCCATTTATATAAGCTTCAATATTATATGCTAGCTGATTATGATCTTCTTTTTCCTGACATATCAGTAGATTACTTCAGCTTTATAATTATCTATAGTTTCAACTATTTCGGGACACCTCGTAAATATTTATCATGGATGATATTCTTAGTGCAACCAGTATCTAATAGTGCCAGTATTTTATTGAAATATTTGGCTTTAGAACAATTCCTAACTGGGATCCTTATCCCTAACACTCTTTTGAATGGTATCGAACATATTTTGTTTCCAAACTAGTATTGCATCTTTCAATTGTATTAATTTGTCTCTTTTTTATCGTTACCGTTACAACAATTTTTCTCTTTCATTCCGTGTTTCCAGCAACTTATTGTTTTGCTTATTACTATTTTCTAACTTCATCTTTAATTTGTTCTATTCTGCTCTAGCTTATTTATTCTATTTCAAATTTTCTACCCTACGGGAAATATTCTTTCTCGTTTCAATTCTATTTCTGCCTCCCCTTTTGATTATTGGCTCTTAGACATGAGGCACACTTTTGTTTTAAACCAACTACATGTAACCTATTATCTTCGGCTTGGGTATATATAAGAAGCAATTTTTTAGTTATAATCACCTTTCCCTAATCCAATCATGTTCACAATCTACTTGGTTCATCATTTCAATTTTAAAAAACGGCTAATATAATCTAGGCTTGTCTATTCATCTTCACTGATTCTATTCTGGAGCCCATTTTCTTACTTATCTGTTTCTAAATTGAAATTATTGACTCGTCGCTTTTATTTATCATCACTACTCATATATTATACGCTATCTATAATTAACACTCTCTTTGTTCTTCATATTACTAGATTATCTTTTCTCGTCTTTTATAGGGCAATTTCTACTAGATGATAGAGAGTTACATATGAAACACCTGCATGTTTATATCATAGGTTTTCTTAGGATTATATCTTCTTAACATTTCCTTTTTATGCAAGAATGGGGCTCTATTGTCTGACCTTCTTAAGAAATATCATTTCTTTGTTCTAAATTTTCTATTCTCTCTCCTTTGTGGTTTATAATATTTGTTTTTTCCTATGCCTTTCTTCTCCAATGTAGTGGTCTTTGGACTATGTTATTGCAAAAGTTATAATTTTGATTTCTTCTTATAGATCTTTGGCTTGAATGCTAGTACATACCTTTTCTTAGCTGTTTGAAAACAAAAGTTATGGCTTGGGATATATTTACACCACATTTCCTCCTGTTTCTTTTTTATATTCTCCTCAAATATATGGAACCTAGAGGATCAGGCAATTTATTAAAAATCTTTCTACTCTCAACTACATACACTATTAAAACCCTTTTTAGCAGTAGTAGCATTGTTACAATAATTGCTGGGAGAAATTCTTTAATACCTTTCCAGCTAGTTAATGTTAATTTTTTTTCTATTTCTCTTACCTTTCATTTGCAATGGGTAGTGTCCTAATTCTGGATCTTCTGCTATGATGACATATTTGAGATAACATTTCGTAAATTATTAGGGTTCACTTCCTGTCCCTTTTAATTCTTCATATTGACTAGGGTATGACTCTACCCATTGTTCCCATAGAACTTTTACAGATTCTCTCCTAAAATGTTTCAGATATGTTAACATATCTCTAACCTAGTGCCTATATTATACTGATTTTGTATATATTTTTGCACTATTAAACCTTTCCATATGCTGATTATATTTGGCCAATCTATTGGATCATGAGCTGCTAGGTTAATATAGCGCCATCATTCTTATATTTTGAAATTGGCACTGGTTTTTCAAAATCTCTTCTTTTAGTAACCCATATATCTATATTGTCCAGGATATACGTAGGTTGATATCATCTTTTTCTGGAGGCCATTGTCCAGCTGATCTTGGTAGGTCTCTCTCTTTTCTCCTTCTCTTTTTACAGCCGATCTCCATATCCTCTTCTTCTTTTAACCACTATTTTCTACTCCATGGCTTCCATTGCATTGTCTAAATTATGTAGCCCCACATCATCTAGTGGTTATAGTAAATCACTATTTTGTTCTGAATCATCATATCTTTCATCTTCTAACCACTTTCTTTTATTAATTCTTCCCTCCTCCTCATAATTTCTAATAATAACTTATTATTGAATCCATTGCTCTTCTTCACGTAATAACTTCTTCTTTTTGAACACATATTCTTGTCTTTATTATTATTATTATATTATTAATGATAGCATTTTTATTATAATAGCATTTGCTTTTCTTTCCTGTCGGATGCATAATTTTATCTCCATGGTTGAACTACTAGTGAAAAACTTTTTATCATTTTTTAGTTTTCTTTAACCTTGCAATTTCTCTAATATAAATAGTTCTCTTTCTCTCTAATTTTAGGCCAATCCTTGGTCATAGATGACTATATTTCCCTTCAATATGTTTTAGCTCTTTTCCCATGAATTATTTCATCATCTAAATCAGCCTTTTCCATGCATTCAAGATATACCTTTATCATTATTAATTTCTGATTCTGACATAAAAGATTCAGAGTCTTCTATTGATGCAGCTTTATAGTTCATAAATCGAATGCTGCTACTTCCTTCACATTTTGATAGCTTATGTAGTTTTCAGGCTGCTTTAATTCTTTTTTTCTCTATTATTCACCTATCTTCCTTCTTCTCTCAGCTCTTTCTTCAGACCAATTTTAAGAGGATTCATAAACTTTATACCTTTTGATTGCATACTATCCAATTACGTCATTCACATTACTCTATATCTGGAGCTACTTCTAATTAGTGACCTTCCTATAAATTCTATGCTTACTAGCAAATTTGTTCCTTTAAAATCTTCATACCTTTAGTTTGAAACCAAACTCATTTTTTCAATAATATTTTTACGGGCATCATTAGGTCTGGAGCTATATAGGTTTTAATCTATTTTCAGTTCATTCTCCTTCCAAAATCCTAATGCTGCTTTGTCTACTGATTCCCATCTTCTGTCTAATAAGTTATTAAAACCTTTGCACCTAATTTCTTCCTGGTCTGCCTTTGACTCCTATGATATACATACCTTGATGAATATTTATAAACCACATATTTAGTTCATTTTCAATATTTTTGCTTACAATTCTAATAATCTACTGGATGTGTTAAACACTTAATTCTACTTCTCGAGATATCTGTATAGACCACTCTTACTTTCAAATATACCCATATGATATACTTGTTGCGGCTTTATTTTTCTAGGGTATCTTCTCTGATATCTTTCTAGATCTCTTTGTAATCTATAACTTCTTCAATACTATCAATATCATCAGCTTTGCATGATAATCTATGCATCATGCTAGAGGTCTTGAATCTGCCTTACTAATTGGAGGGTTTTGTCTCTTCTAAGGAAGCCTTTAGATACGTCCATTTTTCTGAATTAATTTTCTAGCAGAGCAAACTATTCCGGATGATAAAGCACAATTTCTTGTTGCTTTGACCACTATTAGTTTATTTAAAATTTGGGTTAATAGATGGAGGATGGTGTTATTTTGTCTTATTTTACTTTGGAATCTTCTTTTGGGAGTCGTGATCGGAAATCCGACAGGAGTTGACAGTTTTAGCACTCTTTTAATGCTTGAGTATATTCAGTCATATAATTATGAGATAAACAAAGTTTTAACTTAACCTCTTGCTCACCAACTTTTTTATTTCAAGTATATCTTGTCTTGTTCAGTGCGTGGGAGTTGACTCTTTGCCTTACTTAAGTAACACCTATTGATAACACTTCTTCTTTAATATAATCGTTATTCTGTAGAAACTGTATTCTGTCTTGCTTTTGCTTTCCTCTAGTCTTATGTAAAGCTAGATCAATTTTATTATTCACCCTGAATACTTATCATCAGCTTTTGGTATTCTTTGAATAAACTTTCAAAATTTTTGGTCTAAATTTCTTGTCTTTCCCCCCACATATGTAAAAATTATATATCAAAATCGATGACTGTATTTAACTGCTATGAATGTATGCCAAATATGCTCTTCAGAGGGATTTACTCTGCACCTTATATTTTAAATTTTCTTTAGTATTTTACTTTACCTCCGCTAACTTCTAAGTTTAAATATTTTAACCTTCAATGATTAAACGCTGGACCTGATACCAACAATATAGGGAAAATAAAATTTTTTGTTAATATAAATATCAATATATTTTTGATTGATTATGTGTGATTATGGTGAAGTGGTAGACAGGTATGCTTTTTTTTTATCTTGAATAGTATTTACTGTTCACTAGTGGGCATATTTCACAATAATGCTCTACTATTCATACACTATTTGGAAAAGTATTTTACTATTCACTGCAATATTTAATCAATTCAATTATCTGCATGTTCTAACTTGATTATATCTTTGATGCAGGATCTATTATGGGCTGGCGAGGCCACAATTCGTCCGACGGGTGCGCAGAGGTGTAAAATCCTTACTCAGTACTCACCATATTTTTCATTATGTTATATCAGATGTAGCTAGTTACGTTCACTTGAGTTTTAATTGCAAATTTATGGGGTAAATTCCTATCGTCTTCCCAGGGCAGTTCCACCCGAAGGGAACACTCTTCTCTACGGCCACAAGGTTCTCATTCAAACGCCACTCTGGGCTACACCAGAGACTACACACCGCAGAGGTTTTCTCCTATAGGATCCCTAGCATAGAACTCTTCCCATAAATTCATAAATAAAAATACCAAGGTGAAACCAAGAAACTACATCATTTCAACAACATAATTTACATATGGCTTTCCCTTTCGGGAGCCCCCGAAGGGATTACACACAACTTAGGAAATTACCTTCAAACTCTTAGCGAACAAATCGCCTTCTGGCTATTCTACTAGCAGTGGTGGTGGCTACTACGAAGGAGTGGTGCTCTGGTGGAGAGTCTCGATGCTCGAGTGCTTCGCGCTCTCCAGCCTTGTGGTTGTTTCTCCTCTTCTTCTCTTCTCTTGAGCCCAGCGTCTCCTTTTATAGGCGAAGGGGTGGCTGCTAGGAAGGCCTTCGGGAGCCTTCCTTCACTTATTTTACACACGGTAGTATGCACGCGTGTCGTACTAGGTACATGCGTGTCCTTCTAATAATATAGCAAATGCGAGAGAGAGTGCCGACAAGCTTCAATCTTCAGAATCTTTCTTTCTTCACGTGGCATTGTCTCTCGGTGAATATTTACTGGCTCTTCTTTCACCTTCGCTTGCCAGCGATGCAAATCTTCATGCCTTCATAGAAGCTCTCCTCCATCGAATCCTCGTGTCAGTGGTATGCGTATAATATGCCAAGGCTGCTCAAATATTCAACATTGCTTATTTTTAATTTATTTAACTTGCTTAATTTTTCAACATTGCTCATTCATTTATTTTTTTTTTTTACTGGGTGGTCCTCCCTGCCCATATATTGATAATACCTTATCAATATTTAAAATATATATTTTGGATTCTATCAATTTCGGTGAGGTATAGTCCTCCGCGCCCGAATAATTGATGCAATATCAATATAGGCAATTTGGGCTTTATTCAGGTCGCTGCCCATGCCCTGCTATGTCCATTTGATCATCATCATCGTTAACAGATTGAAATCATATTATATCGTATTCTTTCTTTATTTCTTCAAATTTTTTCGTCCATTTCATGCCTTAATTCTTTTAATTTTCTTCTTTCAATTCTTTCTTTATATTTTGAAAATTCTTCAATCTTTTTATCCATTTCTTGATCTATGTATTCACTGCTAAAGGGTCAAGCCCCTTTAGAAGGCTTCTTGATAGTTCTTATATTTTGGAGACTCTTCCTTCTTTATATTTTTTGAGCTTTGATGCCTCTCCCTTTGTGGGAATTGGTGAAGCGGGTATGCCTCTCTTTATTTGGATATAGTCTTTAGCTTTGGGTCAATATAATAATCTGGTCCAATATCTTTCTTTTTCTTGCCCAAAATAAGGCATCATTTATACTATCATATCTTTTGAATGTTAAATCTTCTCCTTTTCTTTTTGCATCTAACTTTTCAATCATAATGTTTTTCCATTCCAAATATATGCCGGTTTATTTCCGTCAAATATAATATATAGTGTTTTCTTTCCTTTTGGCATTTCAATCTTTGCTGGCTTTGGCATTTTTTGTTCAGTTCGCTAAAAATTCTGCCAAGCTGTTCAGAATTTGATAACTATATCCCTTTCCTCCTCTTTGGTGGTATATTGAACCAGAAATTATATTCATATATGCCAGCATTGAACTTCATCAAGCTTGATATGAAGCCTTTGGCTTGAAATTGAATGTTATTTGGCTGAAATACTTCATCCATTTTCTTCTCCAAAGAAGATATATTCCTCCATTGGTGGCGAAATCCTTTCCTCTCTTTCGTAAATTTGATGCACAGAAAATATGTCAGGTAAGGTATTCCTTTCCCTTAATTGCTCAATATTTTGAAAATTTTACTTTATATTCTATTTCTCGAAACTTGAAATAACCCTATTCATTTTCTTCGCCCAATTTGAGGCATAAATAATTTAATCACGCCTTATTTGGATTTCTTCCCATGTCATAGGTGTTCCATCGAACATAATTACACTGGTCTGGTGTAAAATATATTGCATGAGTATTGATATTAGATCGCATATACCTTTCTCTTGTCTATTGATTATGTCATTAATTTCTAATAAGCATCTTTCGATATCATCACACGTGGATATGATCTTTTGGTTTGAAATTGAATGTGCTTGGCGGCAATATCCTTAATCTGTGTTATTTCCTGATATGTAGCCTTCTCTTCTTCCTGCGTGTGTACTTCTCTTCATTCCTATAGAAATGGTGATCAGTGGAATATGTTTGGTAAACTATTTAATTTGCCTTTAATATGTTGATATATTACTTATATCAATTCTCTGCTATGGTGTCTGCCATGTTCTGGTAGAACCTTTATTGCTATTTATGTGGTTCTAATATTTTATCCTCGTTCTGTCACCATTTGTTGCTCCATTTCTTTGTGTTTATATTAACCTCTTTTTCTTCTAACTTATCTATTAGTTTTTCTAACTCTGCTTCTAGTGTATATATCCTATTTTCTAGGTTTCTTGACTCTACTAGATAATATTCTATCTCTGGTTCTAATTCTTTTCTTGTCTCCACTTTGATTGTTGGCTTTTAGCATGAGGCACATGCTTGTTTTAAACACAACTACATGTGAACCTATTATCTTGGGCTTGGGTAATATATACAGAAAGCAACATTTTATGTTTAATACACACCTTTTCCTCTAATCCAATCATGTTCACAATCTACTTGGTTCATCATTTCAATTTTTAAAACCGGCTAATCATCTATTAGGTCTATTTCATCTTCACTTGATTCATATTCTGGAGCCTCATTTTCTACTTCATCTGTTTCTATAATTGATATATTGACTCGTCGTCTTTTATTTCATCATCACACTAGTATATTTTCATTAACGCTATCTATAATTAAACACTCTCTCTTGTCTTCATATTACTAGAGTATCTTTTCTGGTCTTTATTAGGGCAAGTTCTACTTAGATGATCAGAGAGGTTAAATATGAAACACCCTGCATGTTTTATCATAGGTTTTTCTTAGGATTATATCTTCTTACATTTCTTTTTGCAAGAATGGGGCTCTATTGTCTGACCTTCTTAAGAAATATCTTTTCTTTGTTTCTAAAATTTCTATTATCCTCCTTTGTGGTTTATAATATTTGTTTTTCCTATGCCTTTCTTCTCCATATGTAGTGGTATTTGGACTATGTTTATTGCAAAAGTTATAATCTGTTTTCTTCATAGATCTTGGGCTTGAATGCTAGTACATACCTTTCTTAGCTGTTTGAAAACAAAAGTTATGCTTGGGATAATTTACCACATTTCCTCCTGTTTCTTTTTATACCCTCAAATATATGGAACCTAGAGGATCAGGCAATTTATTAAAATATCTTTCTACTACACCTACATTAAAACCTTGTTTAGCAGTATGTGACGCCCCGTGACGCCCCGTTCAATCGTACACTAGTCATACACGCAACCGTGTACGATCAAGCCCAGGGACTCACGGGGAAGATATCACAACACAACTCTAAACACAAATAAACGAGGTCCACATATTACAGACCAGGGATCCGAAGATCCGAATACATAAGTCAGTCATACAAATAATATCTGGGTATACACACATAGTTAGACAAGTTCGGCCTTAAGAAGGCTAGCACAAACAGCGACACTAGATCAAAGGCGTTGGCCTCCTGCCTGGGAGCCTCCGATCCTACCCTGGTCAGATGGCTCGATCAGTAGTACGTGCCCTCTGGACCCGCCTGGTAGTAGCTCCGGTGGTGGCGTCTGGCTCCTGGACTCCATCGTCGGGTGTATCATCAAGGTGGGGTATATGGGGGAAAAGAGAAAATAAAGCAACCGTGAGTACTCATCCGAAGTACTCAGCAAGCAAGGATCTATACTACATATGCAACATTATCAATGGAGAAAGGCTGTATATGTGGACTGGGCTGCGAATTGCCAGAATAGAGAGAAAGACCTAGTCCTATCGAAGACTACATCTTCAAATCTTTTCAAAGCCATCATCTTGCAAGCAGTAGAAGAGAGTAGAATAGCATTTTATTTAGCAAACATGTTGAGTACAGCTCAAAGATCCTTCCTCGACTCCCAGCGAGAAAGTAATCCCGAAGCTTCAATTAAGTAACGATCCAGTTTAAGTAGTAGATCGGATACCAACTGAGCGTCCTTTACAGTAGGACCGCTATCGATAGAAGATTCATCCCTGCAGGGGTGCACTACTGTTACCCAACACGCTCGATCAACTCTGGCCGGACATACTTGATGGGTAATGCCCGTCTTCGGAAGAATCAACACGAGCAGCGCTCTACCTAGGCTCAGCAGAGAGGTCAGCACGCCGGACTAACCTATGCACCCAAGGGTCTCGGCCCATCGCCCTGGGCCACCCTGCGCGTTGCGTGGCTGGCGGGGTTCAGCGCGACACTGAACTCGCCAGTGAAGTATCCGCCCCAATCCCGACGATCAGCCGCACACGTGAATCGTGATGTCTGATAAGCTTTCGGAAAACGTACATCGCAGAGGGCCCCATAACCATAATCCGCGTGGTGGTAGTGCGTATAGGGCACGTCGACCCACTCAGATCACACACCCAAATCCATAGGCTCAATTAGTATCAAGCGGAGAACCAATCAGAGTCTCTGATGCTCCGCCAACATGTCACACTCGAGTGCCCTTCCGGCACACCCGAAATCATAGATCCCCAGCGGGTACCCACCAGGTGGACCCGCCTGTGACAAAGGTCAAGTAACCGTGTGTCATAATCATCAGTGAACCTATGAGGTATCACCCTCGAGGTTCAACACTGAGGGGTTGCACGACAGAGTCGTATCGGACATGGAGAAGGAGGAATCACCCTCGATGACCACACCGAACAGCTATGCTGGCAGAGTATTCATCGTGAGTGCGTTACAGGTATCACCCTCGGCACTCGATAGAACTAAGCAGAGTCGACAACTAGGGGATGTGTAAGTGAGGCTCTGTCTTCTCTGATCGACGATCACGTTGATCGAGTCGTCGATGAACAAGCAGGGGGGCACAAGAGTAAGGTGGTGGGGTCACAGATGGTTCATACCAACCTATACAAACAGTTTATCATAGGCAGGTAAGGTAATGAACAGGTTACAACAGCAAGGCTATGCACAGAATAGGAGCATACATAACAGTTAGCGAAATCTAATGCAGCAGGAGAATAGAATGGGCGATATCTGGAATGCTCAAGGGGGGGGGGGCTTGCCTGGTTGCTCTGGCAAGAGAGGGAGGTCGTCAACGGGCTGCTCGTCGGTAGAGTAGTCGTATCCTGGTGCAGCGCCGTCGGTCCTCGGCGTCTATCGAGAGAGAAGGAGGGGAAGAAACAATAAATTTCACGGCATAATTCAAACAATATGTATGACATGCCTAAATGATATGCCGGGGTGGTTCTATCTACATAAGCCTAACAATGATTTAGTTAATTTAGGAATTTATTCGGATTTATTTAATTAAAGTTGGGCACTATTCATTTACTGAAATCGGTCTAAAAGTTCAACGTTCTTATAGCTGCGGGCATCTGACGGGAATACGGAGGATGTATTCGGGTTCGTATCGTCGTTCTGAGCAAGTTTCATGTATAAAATATTTTCATGGAGTTACGGTTTTATTTAATGATTTTTCTAAAGTTTTTATTAATTTTCTGAAATTTAATTAATTATTTTAATTCAACATTATCCGAAACAGTGCTGATGATGACATCAGCATGACCTCATGCTGATGTCAGCGGTTATTAAGTTAATTCCTAATTACTGTTTAACTAACACTAATTAGTTAATTAGATTACCTAATCAGGATTAATTAACTATTAATTAACTAATTAATTATCTAATTTATTATTTATTTATTTTTATTTTGCTTTTTTTTATTTTCATATTATTTTTCTTTTTTTTTCTCTTTTTTTTTCTGGGCCGTGGGCCCGTTTGGCTGTGGCACAGGGGGTGTTCGGCCCACGGTCCAGTGGCACAGGGGGGGGGGGGGGGGGGCGGGGCCCATCGGGCAGTGGCCCAGGCCAGGGCGCGGGTGACGGGCACGGCGCGGGCGAGCCGGGGGGCATGGAACGCGCGGTGGCCGAGCGGCAGCGTGCGGGTGGGGCGCGAGTGGCAGCGCGAGAGGGGGGGCTCGGTGCGCTCGGCGACGCGGGCGAAAGGCCGAGCGACGAGCAACTGGCGATGCCCGCCGCGGGGGTGCGGGACGGCGCGCGTGGCGCCTCACTGGGGCGAGGGAGGGGGAGCTTGGGGCCTCACCGAATTTAGGTAACGGGTCAGCGGCTCGAGCTCTGGGGGAGGGTCGGCGACGGGGTCGAGGCGGGGCGTCGGCGTCGAGCGCGAGGAGGGCTCGGGTGGGCCGGAGACGACGGGGAGGCCGGCGTCGGTGGAGTCCGGCGAGGCGGCGAGGTCCGGCGACGAGGTGGCGTGCGACGGGGCAACGCCGGCGTCGCGTTGGCGAGGGGGAGGCGGCGACGGGGCGGCGGTGGCCGCGTCGAGGGCGCGTCGGCCTGCGCCCGATTCTGGATCGGGTGGGTGGGGGGGGGGGAAGTGAGGCGAGAGAGAGGGGGGGGATCTGTCGGTGGGGGGGGGGGGTGGGGATTTAGGGTT
>CM022298.1:75037659-75071212 GCA_011799875.1 Thinopyrum elongatum | reverse complement strand
GGTTTGGGTCTCCAGGGGGATAAGGGGAGAGTGGGGGTGGGCCGGTGGGCCAGCTGGGCTACGGCCCAGTTGGGCCAGAGGGGGGGGTTCTTTTCCTTTATCCTTTTCTGTTTCTTTTTCCTTTTCTTTATTCTCCTTTCTCAATCTAGTAAATAGCTAGGCCTCAAAATGGTTTTTGTAAAACATGAGACCTAGTTCATAAATACCAGTGCATTATTCCCTAACACCTAAAATTAGTTTGGACAAAATATAATTCCATATTTATTTCAGATTTAATAAATGGTTATTAAATATTATCTTTATCCACTGTTTGAGGTTGTTCGAGTCACTTATCCAATTCCAATGATGTTGATTTCAATTTTAGAATAGCCTCTGGAATATTTGTTATTTATCTGACATTTTAGTTTCTATGTTGGACAACTTTTATATTCCACTTTCATTTAAATTTGAACTTGACTTAGGAGTTGAAATGCAATATGATGCTAATGATGATTATGCACTATTAAGCTTGCTGACATGTCATTATCAAAAGCGATTACTGTTGCTAATCACCGGGGGTGTTACAATTCTCCTCATCTATTAAGAATTCTCGTCCCGAGAATTAAGAGGAAGACTGAAAGAAAGAGGGGTATTCTTCGCGAAGACGATCCTCGCGTTCCCAAGTGGCCTCATCTTCAGAATGATTTGACCACTGAACCTTGAGGAACTTGATTGACTTTTGACGTGTTCGACGCTCAGCTTGATCAAGAATACGGATGGGATGTTCTGGATAAGACAGATCTTCCCGTAATTCAAGCACTTCATGATCCACAGCTCTAATAGGATCCTTGAAGCAGCGGCGGAGTTGGGATACATGAAAGACGTCATGTACTTGAGAAAGGTTTGGCGGCAATTGCAACTGATATGCCACTTCTCCTCGACGGGCAAGAATACGGAACGGGCCAATGTAGCGTGGAGCTAACTTGCTTTGATTCCGAACCGATGAGTGCCTTTCAACGGAGTGAGGCGGAGGTAAGCTTGCTCGCCAGGTTGATAGACTATTTCCTGGTGCTTTCGGTCATAGTTGCTCTTCTGACGAGACTGAGCAGATTTCAAATGTTCACGAACAATGCGGACTTGTTCTTCAGCTTGCCGAATAATGTCCGGTCCGACGAGTGAGCGTTCCCCAGTTTCTGACCAATTCAGAGGGGTTCGACACTTACGACCGTATAGAACTTCAAACGGTGCCATCTTCAGACTAGCTTGATAGCTATTGTTGTAAGAGAATTCGGCATACGGGAGAGATTCCTCCCATTTCTTACGGAAGGAGATGACGCAAGCTCGAAGCATATCTTCGAGCACTTGATTAACTCGTTCAACTTGACCCTGTGACTGAGGGTGAAAAGCGGTGCTAAAAGACAGGTGAGTTCCCATAGCTTCTTGGAAACTATTCCAGAATCTGGAGGTGAAGAGGCTGCCACGATCAGAACTGATCTCCAACGGAACACCGTGGAGTGACACAATTCGGGAAACATACAAGTCTGCTAACTGGCTAGCAGTGATTTTCTCTTAAACTGGCAGAAAGTGGGCAACCTTGGAGAATCGGTCAATGACGACAAATATAGCATCATTACCCTTCTGGGATTTGGGAAAACCAGTAATGAAATCCATTTGGACCTTGTCCCATTTCCATTTAGGAATTGTAAGGGGTTGCAGAGTTCCTGCGGGCCTTTGATGTTGAGCTTTAACGCGGCGGCAAACATCACACTCAGAAACATAACGAGCAATGTCTCGCTTCATATTAGGCCACCAGAATCTTTGACAAATGTCACGGTACATCTTTGTGCTACCAGGGTGAATGGACAAGGGAGTGTCATGAGCTTCCTTCATAACGTTTTCCCTCTCATTTCTTAACTTGGGTACGAAGAGACGGTGTTGGAAAAATAGGATCCCATCTGCATCAAGATGGAATTCCGACAGCTTTCCTTTCTCGAGGTATCGCTTGATCTTTTCAACTTCAGTGTCATACCTTTGCATAACCTTAATGCCGTGTTCTAAATCTGGTTCGACAACCAGGGTATTGAGATAACCCTGTGGAACAATATGGAGGTTCAATTTGCAAAGCTCTTCATGGAGAAGAGGTTGTGTTTCTTGAACCATAAGATTGTTGCTATAGGACTTGCGACTCAAAGCATCGGCCATTACATTAGCCTTGCCGGGGGTATATGAAATATTCATATCATAATCGGCAATTGTTTCGAGCCATCTTTGTTGACGAAGGTTCAGATCTGGTTGAGTATATAAATACTTCAAGCTTTGGTGATCCGTGTATATCTCGCAACGGTTACCGAGAAGGTAATGTCGCCATAGCTTCAAGGCATAGATAACCGCAGAAAGTTCAAGATCATGCACGGGGTAATTTTCTTCATGAGGACGCAATTGTCGGGAGGCATAAGCAATCACTTTGCGCTCTTGCATTAGGACACAGCCTAATCCTTGACGAGATGCATCACAGTATATCACGAAATCCTTTTGGGAATCCGGGGGTGCTAATACTGGGGCAGATGTCAATTTATCTTTTAGTGTCTGAAAGCTTTCTTGACATTTTTCTGTCCACTCAAATTTAACACCTTTGTGAAGCAGATTTGTCAATGGTTTTGCAATCTTGGAAAAGTTCTCAACGAATCAACGGCAATAACTAGCAAGTCCGAGAAAACTTCTGACTTGCTTAACATTCTTTGGGGGAGTCCAGTCGAGAATAGCCTGAACTCGTTCAGGGTTAACAGCAATCCCATCCTTGGAAATCACATGTCCAAGGTAAGTTACTTCAGGAAGCCAAAATTCGCACTTGGAATACTTGGCATACAACTGGTGTTCTCGGAGCCTTTCTAAAACAAGGCAGAGATGTTCAGCATGTTCCTCTTTATTCTTAGAATAGACCAGAATATCATCTAGATATACCACGACGAATTTGTCGAGGTAATCCATGAATATATAATTCATCAGACGGGAGAACGTAGCTGGGGCATTCGTTAGGCCAAATGACATGACGGTGTATTCATAGGAGCCATAACGAGTGACGAATGCAGTCTTGGGAATGTCCTCTTCACGGACACGGATCTGGTGATAACCCAACCTCAAGTCGAGTTTAGAGAACACCGATGATCCGGCAAGTTGATCATAAAGATCATTGATACGGGGCAGTGGGTATTTATTCTGGATTGTGGCTTGGTTAATGGGCCGGTAATCCTGAACCAATCGGTTAGTTCCATCCTTCTTCTTAACGAAGAGTGAAGGTGCTCCCCAAGCAGAGGAACTGGGGCGGATGAAACCACTCTTAAGTGACTTGTCGATTTCTTCCTTAAGCTCAAGAAGGTGATGCGGAGGCATCTTATAAGGTCGTTTGGCAATAGGAACGGTGCCAGGCTTCAAGTCAATGACAAACTCGACAGCTCTAGCCGGGGGTATGCCTGGAAGTTCTTCTGGAAAGACGTCTGGAAAATCTCGAACGACAGGAACGTTCTCGATCCCTTCCAGAGGTGAGGCGTTCAAAGCATTCATAACATATATCTCAGCTTCAGCGTCTCGAGTAATTCGGGCAGTGTAGTTCACTATCTCATCGGAGGGGTGAAGAAGTTGGATAACTTTAGTGGCACAATTGATCGAAGCAATGTGAGCTTTCAACCAATCCATTCCGAGTATGAGGTCTATGGTGGAAGACTTCAGGATAATAGGGGAAGCTAGGAATTCAAATTCCTCGATTTCAATAGGGACATTATGTGCCATCATAGTGGTTTGACATTGGCCTCCAGGGGTATGGACAACTATTGGCAGGTTCATCTTTTCGAATGCAATGTCATGAGATAATGCAAATGCTTCAGACATGAATGAATGCGATGCTCCTGAATCAAATAATACAGAAGCAGGTACTGAGTTAACAAGAAGGGTACCCATCACAGTAGCAGGTTGATCCTGGACTTCTTCAATGTCAATGTTGTAAGCCTGACCACGACCACGTGAAGCAGACCCAGTATTATAGTTGCGGGTCTGATTGTTGCCACGGCCATATCCACGGCCAGCACGAGGAAAATCTAACTGATTCTGAGTCTGGCGGCAGTCTTTAGCCTGGTGGCCTGGTTTGCGGCACTTGAAACACAAACCATCTTCAGGACGAAGAGGGGCATTGTTCTGAATAGCTTGAGCCTTTGACGGCCTCGGTGGTGGAGGAGGCAGACGTGGTGCAGCATTGTTCTTTGGCGCAGAGGTATTGGGGCGGAACGCGTTGTTGGGAATCCAAACTCTACGCTTCGGTGCTGAGCCCGAAGATGAGCCAGCATCACGATAGCGCTTCTGCGAGTCCTTGTGTTCCATCTGAGCGGTCTCAACAAGAATAGCCTTGTTCACTAGAGTTGAGAAGTCATTGATGTCTTGAGCAGCTAGTGCAAGCTTGAGGTCAGGGTGGAGTCCATTACGGAACTTCTCCTGTCTGCGAGCATCTGTGGCGATGTCTTCTTCAGCATAGCGGGAGAGATCAAGAAATTCCCGCTGATAAGCTTCAACGGTCTTATTGCCCTGGGTGAGGCTACGGAACTGGGTCTTCATGCGTTCCATAATTGCTTGAGGGATGTAACGTGTACGGAAAGCAGCCTGGAACTCATACCAGGTGATGACTGTTCCAACAGGCAGAGTACGCTTGTGTGTGTCCCACCATATTCCCGTCAGGCGCCCGCAGCTATAAGAACATTGAACTTTTAGACCGATTTCAGTAAATGAATAGTGCCCAACTTTAATTAAATAAATCCAAATAAATTCCTAAATTAACTAAATCGTTTAGTTAGGCAGTAGAACACCCCGGCATATCATTTAGGCATGTCATACATATTGTTTGCATTGTTGCCGTGAATTTATTGTTTCTCTCCCCCTCCTTCTCTCTCGATAGACGCCGAGACCGACGTCGCTGCTGTCGAGTACGACTACGCTTACTGACCTAGCAGCCCGTTGACGACCTCCCTCTCTTGCCAGAGCAACCAGGCAAGCCCCCCCCCTTGAGCATTCCAGATATCGCCCATTCTATTCTCCTACTTGCATTAGAATTTCGCTACTGTTAATGTATGCTCCTATTCTGATGCATAGCCTGCTGTTGTAACCTGTTCATTGCTACCTTACCTGCCTATGATAAACTGTTTAGTATAGGTTGGTATGAACCATCTGTGACCCCACCACCTTACTTTGTCGCCCCTGCTTGTTCATCGACGACTCGATCAACGTGATCGTCGATCAGAGACAGACGCCTCACTTCACACCCCCCTTAGTTGTACGACTCTGCGTAGTAACTATCGAGTGCCGAGGGTGATACCTCGTAACGCACTCACGATGAATACTCTGTAGTATAGCTGTTCGGTCGTGGTCATCGAGGGTGATTCCTCCTTCTCCATGTCCGATACGACTCTGTCGTGCAACCCCTCAGTGTGAACCTCGAGGGTGATACCTCATACGTTCACCCTGATGAATAAGACCACACGGTTACTTGACCTTTGTCACAGGCGGGTCCACCCTGGTGGGTACCCGCTGGGGATCTATGATTTCGGGTGTGCCGGAAGGGCACTCGAGTGTGACATTGTGGCGGAGCATCAGAGACTCTGATTGTCTCCGCTTGATACTAATTGAGCCTATTGGATTTGGGTGTGTGATCTGAGTGGGTCGACGTGCCCTATACGCACTACCACCACGCGGGATTATGGTTATGGGGCCCTCTGCGATGTACGTTTCTCCGAAAGCTTATCAAACGTCACGATTCACCGTGCGGGCTGATCGTCGGGATTGGGCTGGATACTTCACTGGCGAGTTCAGTGTCGCGCCTGCACCCCGGCCAGCCACGCAACGCGCAGGGTGCCCAGGGCGATGGCCCGAGACCCCTGGGTGCATAGGTTAGTCCGGCGTGCTGACCTCTCTGCTGAGCCTAGGTAGAGCGCTGCTTCGTGTTGATCTTCCGAGGACGGGCATTACCCAGCAAGTATGTCCGACCAGAGTTGATCGAGCGTGTTGGGTAACAGTAGTGCACCCCTGCAGGGATGAATCTTCTATCGATAGCCGGTCCTACGGTAAAGGACGCTCAGTTTGTGTATCCCGATCTACTACTTAAACTGGATACTTGTTACTTAATTGAAGCTTCGGGATTACTTTCTCGCTGGGAGTCGAGGAAGGATCTTTGAGTTGTACTTCAACATGTTTGCTAAATAAAATGCTATTCTACTCTCTTCTACTGCTGCAAGATGATGGCTTTGAAAAGATGTTTGAAGATGCTAGTCTTCGATAGGACGAGGCCTTTCTCTCTATTCTGGCATTTCTGCAGCCCAGTCCACATATACAGCCTTTTCTCCATTGATAATGTTGCATATGTAGTATAGATCCTTGCTTGCTGAGTACTTCGGATGAGTACTCACGGTTGCTTTATTTTCTCTTTTCCCCCATATACCCCACCTTGATGATACACCAGACGATGGAGTCCAGGAGCCAGACGCCACCACCGGAGCCTACTACCAGGCAGGTCCAGAGGGCACGTACTACTGGATCGAGCCAGCTGACCAGGAGTAGGATCGGAGGCTCCCAGGCAGGAGGCCAACGCCTTTCGATCTAGTGTCGCTGTTTGTGCTAGCCTTCTTAAGGCAGAACTTGTCTAACTATGTCTGTACTCAGATATTATTTGTATGACTGACTTATGTATTCGGATCTTCGGATCCCTGGTCTGTAATATTGTGGACCTCCGTTTATTTGTGTTTAGAGTTGTGTTGTGATATCTTCCCGTGAGTCCCTGGGCTTGATCGTACACGTTTGCGTGTATGACTAGTGTACGATTGAACCGGGGGTGTCACAAGGGGATAAGGGGAGAGTGGGGGTGGGCCTGATGGGCCAGTGGGCTGGTGGAGGCCAGCTGGGCCACGGCCCAGTTGGGAGGGGCTCTCTCCTTTATCCTTTTCTGTTTCTTTTTCCTTTTCTTTATTCTCCTTTCTCAATCTAGTAAATAGCTAGGCCTCAAAATGGTTTTTGTAAAAAGTGTGACCTATTTCATAAATACCAGTGCATTATTCCTTAACACCTAAAATTAGTTTGGACAAAACATAATTCCATATTTATTTCAGATTTAATAAATGGTTATTAAATATTATCTTTATCCACTGTTTGAGGTTGTTCGAGTCACTTATCCAATTCCAATGATGTTGGTTTCAATTTTAGAATAGCCTCTGGAATATTTGCTATTTATCTGACATTTTAGTTTCTATGTTGGACAACTTTCATATTCCACTTTCGTTTAAATTTGAATTTGACTTAGGAGCTGAAATGCAATATGATGCTAATGATGATTATACTCTATTAAGCTTGCTGACATGTCATTATCAAAAGCGATTACTGTTGCTAATCACCGGGGGTGTTACATAGATCCTGCATCAAAGATATAATCAAGTTAGAACGTGCAGATAATTGAATTAAATATTGCAGTGAATAGTAAAATACTTTTCCAAATAGTGTATTGAATAGTAGAGCATTATTGTGAATAGTGCCCTACCTAGTGAACAGTAAATACTATTCAAGATAAAAAGCATACCTGTCTACCACTTCCACCTAATCACACATTAATCTAATCAAAATATAATCTGATATTTATTAATTAACAAAAAAAATTATTTTCCCTATATTGTAAAGACAAGAATATTGTTCAAAAAGAAGAAGTTATTAGTGAAGAAGAGCAATGGGATATCAATAACAAGTTATTATTAGAAAGTTATGAGGAGGAGGAAGAATTAATAAAAGAAATGTGGTTAGAAGATGAAAGATATGATGATTCAGAACAAAATAGTGATTTCTATAACTCACTAGATGATGTGGGGCTACATAATTTAGACAATGCAATGGAAGCCATGGAAGTAGAAAATAGTGGTAAAAGAAGAAGAGGATAGGAGAATCGGCTGTAAAAAGAGAAGGAGAAAGAGAGAGACCTACCAGATCAGCTGGACAATGGCCTCCAGAAAAAGATGACTATCAACCTACGTATATCCCTGGACAATATAGATATATGGGTACTAAAAGAAGAGATTTTGAAAAACCAGTGCAATTTCAAAATTATAAGAATGATGGCGCTATATTAAACCTAGCAGCTCATGATCCAATAGATTGGCCAAATATAATCAGCATATGGAAAGGTTTAATAGTGCAAAAATATATACAAAATCAGTATAATATAGGCACTAAGGTAGAAGATATGTTAACATATCTTGAAACATTTTTAGGAGAATCTGTAAAAGTTCTATGGGAACAATGGGTAGAGTCATACCCTAGTCAATATGAAGAATTAAAAAGGGCAGGAAGTAACCCTAATAACTTTACGAATGTTATCTCAAATATGATCATAGCAGAAGATCCAGAATTAGGACATACCTCATTGCAAAATGAAAGGTTAAGAGAAATAGAAAAATTAACATTAACTAGCTGGAAAGGTATTAAAGAATTCTCCCAGCATTATTTGTACAATGCTACTACTGCTAAACAAGGTTTTAATGTAGGTGTAGTAGAAAGATATTTTAATAAATTGCCTGATCCTCTAGGTTCCATAATATTTGAGGAGTATAAAAAAGAAACAGGAGGAAATGTGGTAAATATATCCCAAGCCATAACTTTTGTTTTCAAACAGCTAAGAAAGGTATGTACTAGCATTCAAGCCCAAAGATCTATGAAGAAATCAGATTATAACTTTTGCAATAACATAGTCCAAATACCACTTACATATGGAGAAGAAAGGCATAGGAAAAACAAATATTATAAACCACAAAGGAGAGATAATAGAAATTTTAGAACAAAGAAAAGATATTTCTTAAGAAGGTCAGACAATAGAGCCCCATTCTTGCATAAAAGAAATGTAAGAAGATATAATCCTAAGAAAACCTATGATAAAACATGCAGGTGTTTCATATGTAACTCTCCTGATCATCTAAGTAGAACTTGCCCTAATAAAGACCAGAAAAGATACTCTAGTAAATATGAAGAACAAGAGAGAGTGTTAATTATAGATAGCGTTAATGAAAATATATTAGTATGTGATGATGAAATAAAAGACGACGAGTCAATATATTCAATTATAGAAACAGATGAAGTAGAAAATGAGGCTTCAGAATATGAATCAAGTGAAGATGAAATAGACCTAATAGATGAATTAGCCGGTTTAAAAATTGAAATGATGAACCAAGTAGATTGTGAACATGATTGGATTAGAGGAAAAGGTGATTATAACATAAAATGTGCTTTCTGTATATATTACCCAAGCCAAGATAATAGGTTCACATGTAGTTTGTGTTTAAAACAAGCATGTGCCTCATGTCTAAAAGCCAATAATCAAAAGTGGAGACAAGAAATAGAATTAGAACCAGAAGATAGAATATTATCTAGTAGAGTCAGAAACCTAGAAAATAGGATAAATACACTAGAAGCAGAGTTAGAAAAACTAATAGATAAGTTAGAAGAAAAAGAGGTTAATAGAAACACAGAAATGGAGCAACAAATGGTGACAGAAAGAGATAAAATATTAGAACCACATAAATAGCAATAAAGGTTCTACCAGAACATGGCAGACACCATAGCAGAGAATTGATATAAGTAATATATCAACATATTAAAGGCAAATTAAATAGTTTACCAAACATATTCCACTGATCACCATTTCTATAGGAATGAAGAGAAGTACACTCGCAGGAAGAAGAGAAGGCTACATATCAGGAAATAACACCAGATTAAGGATATTGCCGCCAAGCACATTCAATTTCAAACCAAAAGATCATATCCATGTTGATGATATCGAAAGATGCTTATTAGAAATTAATGACATAATCAATAGACAAGAGAAAGGTTATATGCGATCTAATATCAATACTCATGCAATATATTTTACACCAAGACCAGTGTATATTATGTTCGATGGAACACCTATGACATGGGAAGAAATCCAAATAAGGCGTGATAAAATTATTTATGCCTCAAATTGGGCGAAGATAATGAATAGCTGTTATTTCAAGTTTCGAGAAATAGAATTAAAGTAAATTTTTCAAAATATTGAGCATATTAAGGGAAAGGATAATACCTTACCTGACATATTTTCTCGTGCATCAAATTTACAGAAATGAGGAAAGGATTATTCGCCACCAAGGAGGAATATATCTTCTTTGGAGAAGAAAATTGGCTGAAAGTATTTCAGCCAAATACATTCAATTTCAAGCCAAAGGCTCATATCAAGCTTGATGAAGTTCAACGCTGCATATTGGATAATTTCTGGTTCCAATATACCACCAAAAGAGAGGAAATGGGATATATGTTATCAATTCTGAACAGCTTGGCAGAATATTTTAGCGAACTGAACAAAAAATTGCCAAAGCCAGGAAAGATTGAAATGCCAAAAGGAGAAACACTATATATTATATTTGACGGAAATAAACCCGGCATATATCTGGAATGGGAAAACATTATGATTGAAAAGTTAGATGCAAAAAGAAAAGGAGAAGATTTAACATTCAAAAGATATGATAGTATAAATGATGCCTTATTTTGGGCAAGAAAGATATTCGGACCAGATTATTATATTGACCCAAAGGCTAAAGACTATATCCAAATAAAGAGAGGCATACCCGCTTCACCAATTCCCACAAAGGGAGAGGCATCAAGCTCAAAAAATATAAAGAAGGAAGAGTCTCCAAAATATAAGACATATCAAGAATGCCTTCTAAAGGGGCTTGACCCTTTAGACAGTGAATACATAGATCAAGAAATGGATAAAAGATTTGAAGAATTTTCAAAAATAATAAAGAAAGAATTGAAAGAAGAAATATTAAAAGAATTAAGGCATGAAATGGACGAAAAATTTGAAGAAATAAAGAAAGAATACGATCATAAATATGATTTCAATCTGTTAAACGATGATGATGATCAAATGGACATAGCAGGGCATGGGCAGCGACCTGAATAAAGCCCAAATTGCCTATATTGATATTGCTATCAATTATTCTGGCGCGGAGGACCTATACCTCACCCGAATATTGATAGAAATTCCAAAATATATATTTTAAATATTGATAAGGTATTATCAATTATATGGGCAGGGAGGACCACCCAGTAAAAAAATAATAATAAAAATAATAAAAATAAATAAATAAAAATAAAATGAATTAGCAATGTTGAAAAATTAAGCAAGTTAAATTAAATTAAAAATAAGCAATGTTGAATATTTGAGCAGCCTTGGCATATTGTACGCATACACTGACACAAGGATTCCGATGGAGGAGCTATCTATCTGAAGGCATGAAGATTTGCATCGCAGGCAAGCGAAGGTGAAAAGAAGAGCCAGCAAATTATTCACCGAGAGACAATGCCACGTGAAGAAAGCAAAGATTCCTGAAGATTGAAGCTTGTCGGCACTCTCTCTCGCATTTTTCTATATTATTAGAAGGACACGCATGTACCCTAGTAGGACACGCGTGCATACTACCGTGTGTAAAATAAGTGAAGGAAGGCTCCCGAAGGCCTTCCTAGCAGCCACCCCTCTCGGCTATAAAAGGAGACGCTGGGCTCAAGAGAAGAGAAGAAGAGGAGAACAACACAAGGCTGGAGAGCGCGAAGCACTCAGAGCATCGAGACTCTCCACCAGAGCACCACTTCCTTCGTAGTTTAGCCACCACCACTGCTAGTAGAATAGCCAAGAAGGCGCTTTGTTCGCCAAGAGTTTGAAGGTAATTTCCTAAGTTGTGTGTAATCCCTTCGGGGCTTCCCGAAAGGGAAAGCCATATGTAAATTATGTTGTTGAAATGATGTAGTTTCTTGGTTTCACTTGGTATTTTTATTTATGAATTTATGGGAAGAGTTCTTATGCTAGGGATCCTATAGGAGAAACCTCTGCGTGTGTAGTTCTCTGTGTAGCCCAGAGTGGCGTTTGAATGAGAACCTTGTGGCCGTAGAGAAGTGTTCCCTTCGGGTGGAACTGCCTGGGAAGACGATAGGAATTTACCCCATAAATTTGCAATTAAAACTACTAAGTGAACGTAACTAGCTACATCTGATATAACATAATGAAAAATATGGTGAGTACTGAGTAAGGATTTTACACCTCTGCGCACACCGTCGGACGAATTGTTGGCCTCGCCAGCCCATAATAGATCCTGCATCAAAGATATAATCAAGTTAGAACATGCAGATAATTGAATTGAATTAAATATTGCAGTGAATAGTAAAATACTTTTCCAAATAGTGCATTGAATAGTAGAGCATTATTGTGAATAGTGCCCTACCTAGTGAACAGTAAATACTATTCAAGATAAAAAGCATACCTGTCTACCACTTCCACCTAATCACACATTAATCTAATCAAAATATAATCTGATTTTTTGTTAATTAATAAATATCAGATTATATTTTGATTAGATTAATGTGTGATTAGGTGGAAGTGGTAGACAGGTATGCTTTTTATCTTGAATAGTATTGACTGCTCACTAGGTAGGGCACTATTCACAATAATGCTCTACTATTCAATACACTATTTGGAAAAGTATTTTACTATTCACTGCAATATTTAATTCAATTCAATTATCTGCACGTTCTAACTTGATTATATCTTTGATGCAGGATCTATTATGGGCTGGCGAGGCCAACAATTCGTCCGACGGTGTGCGCAGAGGTGTAAAATCCTTACTCAGTACTCACCATATTTTTCATTATGTTATATCAGATGTAGCTAGTTACGTTCACTTAGTAGTTTTAATTGCAAATTTATGGGGTAAATTCCTATCGTCTTCCCAGGCAGTTCCACCCGAAGGGAACACTTCTCTACGGCCACAAGGTTCTCATTCAAACGCCACTCTGGGCTACACAGAGAACTACACACGCAGAGGTTTCTCCTATAGGATCCCTAGCATAAGAACTCTTCCCATAAATTCATAAATAAAAATACCAAGTGAAACCAAGAAACTACATCATTTCAACAACATAATTTACATATGGTTTTCCCTTTCGGGAAACCCCGAAGGGATTACACACAACTTAGGAAATTACCTTCAAACTCTTGGCGAACAAAGCGCCTTCTTGGCTATTCTACTAGCAGTGGTGGTGGCTAAACTACGAAGGAAGTGGTGCTCTGGTGGAGAGTCTCGATGCTCTGAGTGCTTCGCGCTCTCCTTCCTTGTGTTGTTCTCCTCTTCTTCTCTTCTCTTGAGCCCAGCGTCTCCTTTTATAGCCGAGAGGGGTGGCTGCTAGGAAGGCCTTCGGGAGCCTTCCTTCACTTATTTTACACATGGTAGTATGCACGCGTGTCCTACTAGGGTACATGCGTGTCCTTCTAATAATATAGAAAAATGCGAGAGAGAGTGCCGACAAGCTTCAATCTTCAGGAATCTTTGCTTTCTTCACGTGGCATTGTCTCTCGGTGAATAATTTGCTGGCTCTTCTTTTCACCTTCGCTTGCCAGCGATGCAAATCTTCATGCCTTCAGATAGATAGCTCCTCCATCGGAATCCTTGTGTCAGTGTATGCGTACAATATGCCAAGGCTGCTCAAATATTCAACATTGCTTATTTTTAATTTAATTTAACTTGCTTAATTTTTCAACATTGCTCATTCATTTTATTTTTATTTATTTATTTTTATTATTATTATTTTTTTTACTGGGTGGTCCTCCCTGCCCATATAATTGATAATACCTTATCAATATTTAAAATATATATTTTGGAATTTCTATCAATATTCGGGTGAGGTATCACTCATATTATCAGGAAACTCTAATATTTTCTTTGCAATATGTTCTTGTAGATATATCTTTCCTTCTCCTATTTCATGACCAAGGAAATTTATTTTCTCTTTGCAAATTTCCATCTTCTTTTTGGATAGTATGAGCCCATTTTGTTCTACCTTTCGAAAGAACACTTCAAGATGGGCTATATGCTCTTTGTATGATTTTGAGAATACTAACAAATCATCTACGTATACCAATATAAATGCTTGATTCTCATTAAATATATTTTGCATTTTTCTTTGAAATAGTGCAGGTGCATTCTTTAGACCTAATGGCATTACTAGCCATTCATAGTGGCCTTGTGGACAAGTAAATACTGTCCAAGGAATAGATTCTTCAGCCATTTTTACTTGCCAAAATCCTGCCTTTAAGTCAAATTTAGAGAAATATTTACTTCCTTGTATTCTGTTAATCCATTCCTGCTTATTAGGTATATTATATGCATCATCAACTGTATTATCATTAAGCCTTTTAAAATTAATTACCATTCTAGATTTACCTCTAACTTCTTCAGCATGATTTCTAACTATAAAAGCAGCAGATCGATGAGGACTTCTACTTTCTCTTATAGCTTTTAACTTTAATAGCTCTTCAATATGCATTTTGAACTCTTCAATATCTTTTGGAGTAGCTTCTATTGGTCCTGACTTAATTATATAATCTGGATTTATGATATTTATTTTGCAAACTATAGAATTCTTATCCCAATGTTTCATTGGTATTTCTCCAATAATTTGTATGCTTTCTAGTCTTTGCACAATCTTATCTATATCTTTTTTAGATTTTATATCTCTATACCAATTTGGCGAGAATGATTGTAACCCAATGCATTATGTACATGTATTTTCTATATGATATTCTTTTATGGTCTCACTAAGTTCTTCGTCTTTACAGAATTCAAGGGGATCTGGACTTGTGCTATATTTATCATCTAAATTAGATATTTCTACATTTTGCAAGGACTTTCTTTGTTTTCGCACTTCAGATATGTATGGAACATTATCTTGATAAGGGATAAATGTTACCCCTTCTTCATGTATGATTGTGGTTTGTAAAGATTGTTGTAAAAATCTTAACCCTATTATCATGTCATCATTTATTACTGACAAATCTCTTATTGTAATTTCATCTATTATATATTTTGTGCCATTTATATAAGCTTCAATATTATATGCTAGCTGATTATGGATCTTCTTTATTCCTGACATATCAGTAGATACTTCAGCTTTATAATTATCTATAGTTTCAACTATTTCGGGACACCTCGTAAAATATTTATCATGGATGATATTCTTAGTGCAACCAGTATCTAATAGTGCCAGTATTTTATATGAAATATTTGGCTTTAGAACAATCCTAACTGGGATCCTTATCCCTAACACTTCTTTGAATGGTAATCGAACAATATATTTGTTTCCAAAACTAGTAATTGCATCTTTCAATTGTATTAATTTGTCTCCTTTTTTATCCCTTACCGTTACCATTTGCTCTTTCATTTCCGTGTTTCCAGCAACATTATTGTTTTGCTTATTACTATTTTCTAACTCATCTTTAAGTTTTTCTAGTTCTGCTTCTAGCTTATTTATTCTATTTTCTAAATTTCTAACCCTACTGGATAATATTCGTTTTTCTGGTTCTAATTCTATTTCTTGTCTCCACTTTTGATTATTGGCTCTTAGACATGAGGCACATGCTTGTTTTAAACACAAACTACATGTGAACCTATTATCTTGGCTTGGGTAATATATACAGAAAGCACATTTTATGTTATAATCACCTTTTCCTCTAATCCAATCATGTTCACAATCTACTTGGTTCATCATTTCAATTTTTAAACCGGCTAATTCATCTATTAGGTCTATTTCATCTTCACTTGATTCATATTCTGAAGCCTCATTTTCTACTTCATCTGTTTCTATAATTGAATATATTGACTCGTCGTCTTTTATTTCATCATCACATACTAATATATTTTCATTAACGCTATCTATAATTAACACTCTCTCTTGTTCTTCATATTTACTAGAGTATCTTTTCTGGTCTTTATTAGGGCAAGTTCTACTTAGATGATCAGGAGAGTTACATATGAAACACCTGCATGTTTTATCATAGGTTTTCTTAGGATTATATCTTCTTACATTTCTTTTATGCAAGAATGGGGCTCTATTGTCTGACCTTCTTAAGAAATATCTTTTCTTTGTTCTAAAATTTCTATTATCTCTCCTTTGTGGTTTATAATATTTGTTTTTCCTATGCCTTTCTTCTCCATATGTAAGTGGTATTTGGACTATGTTATTGCAAAAGTTATAATCTGATTTCTTCATAGATCTTTGGGCTTGAATGCTAGTACATACCTTTCTTAGTTGTTTGAAAACAAATGTTATGGCTTGGGATATATTTACCACATTTCCTCCTGTTTCTTTTTTATACTCCTCAAATATTATGGAACCTAGAGGATCAGGCAATTTATTAAAATATCTTTCTACTACACCTACATTAAAACCTTGTTTAGCAGTAGTAGCATTGTACAAATAATGCTGGGAGAATTCTTTAATACCTTTCCAGCTAGTTAATGTTAATTTTTCTATTTCTCTTAACCTTTCATTTTGCAATGAGGTATGTCCTAATTCTGGATCTTCTGCTATGATCATATTTGAGATAACATTCGCAAAGTTATTAGGGTTACTTCCTGCCCTTTTTAATTCTTCATATTGACTAGGGTATGACTCTACCCATTGTTCCCATAGAACTTTTACAGATTCTCCTAAAAATGTTTCAAGATATGTTAACATATCTTCTACCTTAGTGCCTATATTATACTGATTTTGTATATATTTTTGCACTATTAAACCTTTCCATATGCTGATTATATTTGGCCAATCTATTGGATCATGAGCTGCTAGGTTTAATATAGCGCCATCATTCTTATAATTTTGAAATTGCACTGGTTTTTCAAAATCTCTTCTTTTAGTACCCATATATCTATATTGTCCAGGGATATACGTAGGTTGATAGTCATCTTTTTCTGGAGGCCATTGTCCAGCTGATCTGGTAGGTCTCTCTCTTTCTCCTTCTCTTTTTACAGCCGATTCTCTATATCCTCTTCTTCTTTTACCACTATTTTCTACTTCCATGGCTTCCATTGCATTGTCTAAATTATGTAGCCCCACATCATCTAGTGAGTTATAGAAATCACTATTTTGTTCTGAATCATCATATCTTTCATCTTCTAACCACATTTCTTTTATTAATTCTTCCTCCTCCTCATAACTTTCTAATAATAACTTATTATTGATATCCCATTGCTCTTCTTCACTAATAACTTCTTCTTTTTGAACAATATTCTTGTCTTTATTATTATTATTATTATTATTAATGATAGCATTTTTATTAATAATAGCATTTGCTTTTCTTTCTGCGGATGCCATAATTTTATCTTCCATGGTTGAACTACTAGTGAAAAACTTTTTATCATTTTTTAGTTTCTTTAACCTTGCAATTTCTCTAATGATAAATAGTTCTCTTTCTCTAATTTTAGGCCAATCCTTTGTCATAGAATGACTATATTCCCATTCAATATGTTTTAGCTTCTTTTCCCAATGAATTATTTCATCATCTAAATCAGCCTTTTCCATGCATTCAGATATACCTTTATCATTATTAATTTCTGATTCTGACATAAAAGATTCAGAGTCTTCTATTGATGCAGCTTTATAGTTCATAAATCGAATGCTGCTACTTCCTTCACAATTTTGATAGCTTATGTAGTTTTCAGGCTGCTTTAATTCTTTTTTCTCTATTAATTCACCTATCTTCCATTCTTCTCCAGCTCTTTCTTCAGAACCAATTTTAAGAGGATTCATAAACTTTATACCGTTTGATTGCATACTATCAATTACGTCATTCACATTTACTCTATATCTGGAGCTACTTCTATTAGTGAGCCTTCCTACAAATTCTATGCTTACTAGCAAATTTGTTCCTTTAAAATCTTCATAACCTTTAGTTTGGAAATCAAAACTCTTTTTTTCAATAAATTCTTTTACGGGCATCATTAGGTCTGGAGCTATATAGGTTATTAATCTATTTTCATTCATGTCTCCTTCCAAAAATCCTAATGCTGCTTTGTCTACTGATTCCCATCTTCTGTCTAATAACGTTATTAAAACCTTTGCCCCTAATTTCTTCCTTGTCATGCCTTTGACTCCTATGATATACATACCTTGATGAATATATTTATAACCACAATATTTTAGTTCATTTTCAATATTTTTGCTTACAATTCTTAAATCTACTGGATGTGTTAACACACTTAATTCTACTTCTCGAGATATTCTGTATAGACCACTCTTACTTTCAAATATACCCATATGATATACTTGTTGCGGCTTTATTTTTCTTAGGGTATCTTTCTGATATCTTTCTAGATCTCTTTGTATATCTATAACTTCTTCAATACTATCAATATCATCAGCTTTGCATGATAATCTATGCATCATGGCTAGAGGTCTTGAATCTTGCCTTACTAATTGGAGGGTTTTGTCTCTTCTAAGGAAGCCTTTAGATACGTCCATTTTTCTGAATTAATATTTCTAGCAGAGGCAACTATTCCGGATGATGAAAGCACAATTTCTTTGTTGCTTTGTCCACTATTTAGTTTATTTAAAATTTGGGTTAATAGATGGAGGATGGTGTTATTTTGTCTTATTATTACTTTGGAATCTTCTTTTGGGGAGTCGTGATCGGAGAATCCGACAGGAGGTGACAGGTATTTAGCAACTTCGTTTAATGCTTGAGTATATTCAGTCATATAATTATGAGATAATCAAAGTTTTAACCTCTTGCACCAACTTTTTTATTTCAAGTATATCTTGTCTTGTTTCAGTGCGTGGGAGTGACTCTTTGCCTTTACTTAAGTAACAGCCTATTGATAACACTTCTTCTTTAATATAATCGTTATTCTTAGAAACTGTATTCTGTCTTGTTTTTGCTTCCTCTAGCTTATGTAAAGCTAGATCAATTTTATTATTCAACCCTGAATACTTATCAGCAAGCTTTTGGTATTCTTTGAATAAACTTTCAAATTTTTGGTCTAAATTATCTTGTCTTTTCCCCCAAGATATGTAAAAATTATATATCAAATCGACGACTGTATTTAACTAGCTATGAGATGTATGCCAAATATGCTCTTCAGAGGGATTTACTCTGCACCTTATATTTAAATTTCTTTAGTATTTATTACTTTACCTGCGCTAACTTCTAAGTTTAAATATTTTAACCTTTCAATGATTAAACGCTGGACCTGATACCAACAATATAGGGAAAATAAATTTTTTTGTTAATTAATAAATATCAGATTATATTTTGATTAGATTAATGTGTGATTAGGTGGAAGTGGTAGACAGGTATGCTTTTTATCCTGAATAGTATTTACTGTTCACTAGGTAGGGCACTATTCACAATAATGCTCTACTATTCAATGCACTATTTGGAAAAGTATTTTACTATTCACTGCAATATTTAATTCAATTCAATTATCTGCACGTTCTAACTTGATTATATCTTTGATGCAGGATCTATTATGGGCTGGCGAGGCCAACAATTCGTCCGACGGTGTGCGCAGAGGTGTAAAATCCTTACTCAGTACTCACCATATTTTTCATTATGTTATATCAGATGTAGCTAGTTAAGTTCACTTAGTAGTTTTAATTGCAAATTTATGGGGTAAATTCCTATCGTCTTCCCAGGCAGTTCCACCCGAAGGGAACTGTGACGCCCCCGGTTCAATCGTACACTAATCATACACGCAAACGTGTACGATCAAGCCCAGGGACTCACGGGAAGATATCACAACACAACTCTAAACACAAATAAACGGAGGTCGACAATATTACAGACCAGGGATCCGAAGATCCGAATACATAAGTTAGTCATACAAATAATATCTGGGTACAGACATAGTTAGACAAGTTTTGCCTTAAGAAGGCTAGCACAAACAGCGACACTAGATCGAAAGGCGTTGGCCTCCTGCCTGGGAGCCTCCGATCCTACTCCTGGTCAGCTGGCTCGATCCAGTAATACGTGCCCTCTGGACCCGCCTGGTAGTAGGCTCCGGTGGTGGCGTCTGGCTCCTGGACTCCATCGTCTGGTGTATCATCAAGGTGGGGTATATGGGGGAAAAGAGAAAATAAAGCAACCGTGAGTACTCATCCGAAGTACTCAGCAAGCAAGGATCTATACTACATATGCAACATTATCAATGGAGAAAAGGCTGCATATGTGGACTGGACTGCAGAAATGCCAGAATAGAGAGAAAGGCCTAGTCCTATCGAAGACTAGCATCATCAAACATCTTCTCAAAGCCATCATCTTGCAGCAGTAGAAGAGAGTAGAATAGCATTTTATTTAGCAAACATGTTGAAGTACAACTCAAAGATCCTTCCTCGACTCCCAGCGAGAAAGTAATCCCGAAGCTTCAATTAAGTAACAAGTATCCAGTTTAAGTAGTAGATCGGGATACACAAACTGAGCGTCCTTTACCGTAGGACCGGCTATCGATAGAAGATTCATCCCTGCAGGGGTGCACTACTGTTACCCAACACGCTCGATCAACTCTGGCCGGACATACTTGCTGGGTAATGCCCGTCCTCGGAAGATCAACACGAAGCAGCGCTCTACCTAGGCTCAGCAGAGAGGTCAGCACGCCGGACTAACCTATGCACCCAGGGGTCTCGGGCCATCGCCCTGGGCACCCTGCGCGTTGCGTGGCTGGCCGGGGTGCAGGCGCGACACTGAACTCGCCAGTGAAGTATCCAGCCCAATCCCACGATCAGCCCGCACGGTGAATCGTGACGTCTGATAAGCTTTCGGAAAACGTCACTCGCAGAGGGCCCCATACCATAATCCCGCGTGGTGGTAGTGCGTATAGGCACGTCGACCCACTCAGATCACACACCCAAATCCAATAGGCTCAATTAGTTATCAAGCGGAGACAATCAGAGTCTCTGATGCCCGCCACAGTTCACACTCGAGTGCCCTTCCGGCACACCCGAAATCATAGATCCCCAGCGGGTACCCACCAGGGTGGACCCCTGTGACAAGGTCAAGTAACCGTGTGGTCATAATCATCAGGGTGAACGTATGAGGTATCACCCTCGAGGTTCAACACTGAGGGGTTGCACGACAGAGTCGTATCGGACATGGAGAAGGAGGAATCACCCTCGATGACCACGACCGTACAGCTATGCTGCAGAGTATTCTAGGAGTGCGTTACGAGGTTCACCCTCGGCACTCGATAGTTACTACGCAGAGTCGTACAACTAAGGGGGTGTGAAGTGAGGCGTCTTTCTCTGTATCGACGATCACGTTGATCGAGTCGTCGATGAACAAGCAGGGGCGACAAAGTAAGTGGTGGGGTCACAAATGGTTCAACCAACCTATACTAAACAGTTTATCATAGGCAGGTAAGGTAGCATGAACAGGTTACAACAGCAGGCTATGCATCAGAATAGGAGCATACATTAACAGTAGCGAAATTCTAATGCAAGCAGGAGAATAGAATGGGCGATATCTGGAATGCTCAAGGGGGGGGGGGGGGCTTGCCTGGTTGCTCTGGCAAGAGAGGGATGGTCGTCAACGGGCTGCTCATCGGTAGAGTAGTCGTAACCTGGTGCAGCGTCGTCGGTCTCGGCGTCTATCGAGAGAGAAGGAGGGGGAGAGAAACAATAAATTTCACGGCAATAATGCAAACAATATGTATGACATGCCTAAATGATATGCCGGGGTGTTCTACTGCCTAACTAAACGATTTAGTTAATTTAGGAATTTATTTGGATTTATTTAATTAAAGTTGGACACTATTCATTTATCGAAATCGGTCTAATTGTTCGACGTTCTTATAGTTGCGGACGTCTGACGGGAATACAGAGGGCGTATCCGGGTTCGTATCGTCGTTCTGAGCAAGTTTCATGTATAAAATATTTTCATCGGAGTTACGATTTATTTAATATGATTTTCTAAAGTTTTTATTAATTTCTGAAATTTAATTAATTATTTAATTCAACATTATCCGAAACAGTGCTGATGATGACATCAGCATGACCTCATGCTGATGTCAGCGGTTAATTAAGTTAATTACTAATTACTGTTTAATTAACACTAATTAGTTAATTAGATTAACCTAATCAGGATTAATTAACTAATTAATTAATTAATTATTTTAATTATTTACTTTTATTTCTATTTTCTTAAAATCGTTTTTGGGCCGTGGGCCCGTTCGGTCAGTGGCTCAGGGGCAACAGGCCCCACCTGTCTGTGGCCCGAATGGCCACACGGGCGCGGGCGGGCGCGCGGGCGCGGCCAGGCACGCGTGGGCGCGCGCGCACGCACTGGCCGAGGCCAGGGTGCGGTGGCCGGCCGGGGGTGGTGGCGAGGGCCAGAGGCCGGAGCGGGGGGCGCCGGCCGTGGCCGGTGGAAAGGCGGCCGCGGGGAGGAGCGCTGGGGGCCGGCGCCGGCGTGCGGCGTGCGGGCGGGCGGCGTGCGCGGCGAGGGCGCGCGGTGAGCGTGGATGCGGGGCGGCGCGCGTGCGCGTGCACGGGGCAGGGGAGGGGGAGGCCTGGGGCCTCACCGAGATTTGCAGGGACAGGGCAGCGGGCTCGAGCTCGTGGAGGGGGGGTCGGCGACGGGGTCGAGGCGGGGCGTCGGCGTCGAGCGCAAGGAGGGGCTCGGGGTGGAGGTCGGAGACGACGGGTCGACGGGGAGGCCGGCGTCGGTGGAGTCCGGCGAGGCGGCGAGGTCCAAGGGCGACGGCGGTCCGCGACGGCGTCGGAGACGAGGCGGAGACGGGGCGCGGTCGGGCGCGTCGGGGCGAGCGCGCTGGGCTCGGGCCCGAGCGAGGGCACGTCGGGGACGAGGTCGTCGGCGGGGAGGGAGAGGCGGTGCCGGATGAGGTGGCGTGCGACCCGGCGAACGGCAGCGAGGGCGATCCGGTGGCGGCGTCGAGCGGCGACGGGGTGGGGGGGCGCCGAGCGCTAGGCGGCTGGTCGGGGAAGAGGAGAGGACGGGGCGGCGTCGCGGCGTCGGCCCGCCGTTTCTGGATCGGGAGGGTAGTGGGGGAGGGAGTGAGCGAGGGGGGGGGAGTGGGGCGGTGGGCTAGGGTTTTCGGGTCGAGGGCCCTATAGGCCAGGGGCGAGCGGGTGGGCCGGTGGGAGCGACGGGCCGGCCTGTGGTAGCTGGGCCATTCGGCCCAGGGAGAGGGGGGGGGTGTTGCTCTCTCCTTCTGTTCCTTTTTTTTCTTTTCTTTATTTTCTTTTCTCTGTTTAGTAATAGTCAGGTCACCATTTGAGTTTTGTAAAACATGAGACCTAGTTCATAAATACCAGTGCATTATTCCCTAACACCTAAAATTAGTTTGGACAAAATATAATTCCATATTTATTTCAGATTTAATAAATGGTTATTAAATATTATCTTTATCCACTGTTTGAGGTTGTTCGAGTCACTTATCCAATTCCAATGATGTTGGTTTCGATTTTAGAATAGCCTCTGGAATATTTGTTATTTATCTGACATTTTAGCTTCTATGTTGGACAACTTTTATATTCCACTTTCATTTAAATTTGAATTTGACTTAGGAGTTGAAATGCAATATGATGCTAATGATGATTATGCACTGTTGATCATACTAACATGTCATTATCAAAAGTGATTACTGTTGCTAACCACCGGGGGTGTTACAGGAACACTTCTCTACAGCCACAAGGTTCTCATTCAAACGCCACTCTGGGCTACACAGAGAACTACACACGCAGAGGTTTCTCCTATAGGATCCCTAGCATAAGAACTCTTCCCATAAATTCATAAATAAAAATACCAAGTGAAACCAAGAAACTACATCATTTCAACAACATAATTTACATATGGCTTTCCCTTTCGGGAAGCCCCGAAGGGATTACACACAACTTAGGAAATTACCTTCAAACTCTTGGCGAACAAAGCGCCTTCTTGGCTATTCTACTAGCAGTGGTGGTGGCTAAACTACGAAGGAAGTGGTGCTCTGGTGGAGAGTCTCGATGCTCTGAGTGCTTCGCGCTCTCCAGCCTTGTGTTGTTCTCCTCTTGTTCTCTTCTCTTGAGCCCAGCGTCTCCTTTTATAGCCGAGAGGGGTGGCTGCTAGGAAGGCCTTCGGGAGCCTTCCTTCACTTATTTTACACACGGTAGTATGCACGCGTGTCCTACTAGGGTACATGCGTGTCCTTCTAATAATATAGAAAAATGCGAGAGAGAGTGCCGACAAGCTTCAATCTTCAGGAATCTTTGCTTTCTTCACGTGGCATTGTCTCTCGGTGAATAATTTGCTGGCTCTTCTTTTCACCTTCGCTTGCCAGCGATGCAAATCTGTGACGCCCCCGATTCAATCGTACACTAATCATGCACGCAAACGTGTACGATCAAGATCAGGGACTCACGGGAAGATATCACAACACAACTCTAAAACATAAATAAGTCATACAAGCATCATAATACAAGCCAGGGGCCACGAGGGCTCGAATACAAATGCTCGATCATAGACGAGTCAGCGGAAGCAACAATATCTGAGTACAGACATAGGTTAAACAAGGTGCCATAAGATGGCTAGCACAAACAGGGATACAACAGATCGAACAGGCGCAGGGCCTCCTGCCTGGGATCCTCCTAACTACTCCTGGTCGTCGGCGTCCTGGACGTAGTAGTAGGCTCCGCCCTGGTGGTAGTAGTCGTCGTAGGTGGCGTCTGGCTCCTGGGCTCCAGCATCTGGTTGCGACAACCAGCAAGAAGGGAAAGGGGGAAAAGGAGGGGGAAAGCAACCGTGAGTACTCATCCAAAGTACTCGCAAGCAAGGATCTATACTACATATGCATGGTATATGTGTAAAGAGGCAATATCGGTGGACTGAACTGCAGAATGCCAGAATAAGAGGGGGATAGCTAGTCCTGTCGAAGACTACACTTCTGGCAGCCTCCATCTTGAAGCAATAGAAGAGAGTAGTTGGAAGTTAACCAAGCAACAACGTATAGCATAATCCTACCCGTCGATCCTCTCGTCGCCACCATGCGAGAGAGCGACCACCGGGTTATAACTGTCACTTGTAAGGGTGTGTTTTATTAAGTATCCATTTCTAGTTGTCATGAGGTCGGAATACAACTCTGGGTCGTCCTTTTACCGAGGGACACGGCTATTCGAATAGATAAACTTCCCTGCAGGGGTGCACCACATATTCCCCAACACGCTCGATCCCCTTTGGCCGGACACACTTTCCTGGGTCATGCCCGGCCTCGGAAGATCCACACGTCGCAGCCCCACCTAGGCTCAACAGAGAGGTCAGCACGCCGGACTAATCCTAGGCATTCTGGGGTCTGGGCCCATCGCCCAGTGCGCTCCTGCACGTTGCGTACGCGGCCGCGAGCAGACCTAGCAACCCACACGATCACGGCGGTTACGTTATCGCGGTCCAACACGGCGCGCGCCGCTCAGTCGCTGACGTCAAGAAGGCTTCAGCTGATACCACGACGCCGGGATACCCATAACTACTCCCGCGTAGTTGGTTAGTGCGTATAGGCCAGTGGCCGGACTCAGATCAAATATCCAATCTCGTTAAACGTGTTATTATGAGATCACCGCGGACGACGACCAGGGCCAGGCCCACCTCTCTCCTAGGTGGTCACAACCTGCCCTGCCGCTCCACAACAAAGAGTCACTTAGGGGGCCGTCGAGGAGGCCAATCCTTTCAGCCCCCATTCGTGAATCACCTGCGGGTGCTCCTCGAGCCGACCCGACTTTAGTATCCATCTGATGTCACATGTAATAAGTAGTATACATATCCGCAATCGCCACCCATGGCGAGCACGGCCCAATAATGTAGCATAGCAGACAGACGAGAATGTAGGGCCACTGATGACAAACTAGCATCCTACACTAGGCATTTAGGATTGCAGGTAAGGTATCAACAACAGTAGCAACAATGACAGGCTATGCAGCAGAATAGGATTAACCGAAAGCAGTAACAGGCTACACTACTCTAATGCAAGCAGTATAGAGAAGAATAGGCGATATCTGGTGATCAAGGGGGGGGCTTGCCTGGTTGCTCTTGCAAGTAGGGGTCGTCAACAACGTAGTCGGTCGGGGCACCAGCAGCTGCGTCGGTCTCGTAGTCTACCGAAGAGAAGAGGGGGAAGAAACAGTAAACACACGGCAATGATGCAACAGGGATGCAGGACATGTCTAAACGCAGGGCCAGGGTGATATACAGCCTAACTAAGCGATTTAGTTAATTTAGGAATTTATTCGGATTTATTTAATTAGGGTTGGACACTATTCATTTATCGAAATCGGTCTAATTGTTCAACGTTCTCATAGTTGCGGGCGTCTGACGGGAATACAGAGGGCGTATCCGGGTTCGTATCGTCGTTCTGAGCAAGTTTCATGTATAAAATATTTTCATCGGAGTTACGGTTTAAAAGATATGATTTATAAAGTTTATTAATTTCTGAAATTTTAATTAATATTTAATTCAACAGTATCCGAAACAGTGATTGATGACGTCAGCATGACATCATGCTGACGTCAGCAGTTAATTAGTTAATTACAATTACGTTTAATTACACTAATTAGTTAATTAGATTAACCTAATCAGGATTAATAACTAATTAATTAACTAATTTATTAATTATTTTAATTATATTTTTATTTCTTTCTTTTTCTTATTAAAACGTTCTGGGGGGCCCAACTGGACAGTGGCACAGCCGGATCGTCCGCGCTTGTGCCCGTCAGAGCCGGACGCGTCGCGCGGTGGGGGGTCAACGAGCCGTGAGAGCGCAACGCGGACGACCGAGGGCAGGAGGCGCAGACAGCAAAACAACGACGGGCCGCCGTCAGGCGAAGCGATACGGGACGATGGAAGCCGGGAGAGTGTTTAGAGAAGAGGCAGGTGCGGGGGGAGCACGGAGCGCTGGGAGCGGGGAGAGTGCGAGGTGGACCGGAGAAGGCCAAACGATAGGAGGAGGAGCGACGGTTGCAGGCGAAGCAGGAGGTAAGAACACGGAACCTGGCCGGCGGATAGCGCAACCGACCCGGAGAAGGTTATGGGAGACGGCAACGCTTGCCCTTCCCATTATATCCATCCCGAATGGAGAAGGGGATATCAAGCCTAATGAGAGGAGAAGGCAAACAAGACAGAGAGGGGCGAGAGCGGAGGAAAGGAAGGCGCGCCTTCCCGATGGACGTTTGCGAATCGGGAGGATGTGGCGCGAAGCGCGAAGAAAGAGCCGGCACGGCTGGAGCGGCCAGGTGCGGGGCGACGCACGGGCACGAGAGAGAGGAAAGGGGTGGCCAAGTCCCCCCACGGGAGTTGAGGGTCAGGGCAGCGGGACTCGAGCTCAAGTGTGAGGGGGGTACCCGGGGCGCGGGATAGCGAGGCGAGGGCGTCGGCGTCGGCGAGAGCGAGGGGACTAGGGTGGTGGAGGTGGAGTAGGGGCGTGAGGCCGGTCACAGGTGGATCCGGCGAGGCGGTCGAGACAGGGCGACGGCGGTCGAATCGGGAGTTACGGAGTAGCGAGACGAGGTCAGGGAGAAGGAGGCACGAGGAGGGGCGGATAGAGGGCGAGACGGCGAGTGGGCGAGGGGGAATCGGACGCAGGCACGGGCGACGAAAGCGCAGCACTCGGAGGACGATGTCGGCGCCGACGACGGCGACGGACGACGAGGTGCAGGACGGGGGGAGGAAAGGGATCTACGGCAAGGACGGACGTCCTGGAGCTGGCGGGCGGCGAGAGGTCGTAGCGGGCGAGAGACGACGGCGATCGAGGGTTTGCCCCGATACAGATCCAGCCGTAGGGATCGAGGGGGCTGACCGGGGGGCGAATGCATGGCGATCGGGAGGGGGCTATAGGGTTCGGCCGGGGGGCCTTATAGGCCAGGGGCGACGCACAAAGGTGGCGGCCGCTGGGCTTCGGCCCAGATTGGGCCGTTGGGGGGGGGGGGGGTGCCTCCTTTATCCTTTTGTGTTCTTCTTCCTTTCTTTATTTCTTTCTCCACTGTTAAATGTTTAGGCCCCAAATGGGTTCTTGTAAAAAGGTGAACTATTTCATAAATTACACAGTGCCCATATGCTTAACCCTAAAATTAGTTTGGACAAAACATAATTCCATATTTATTTCAGATTTAATAAATGGTTATTAAATATTATCTTTATCCACTGTTTGAGGTTGTTCGAGTCGCTTATCCAATTCCAATGATGTTGGTTTCAATTTTAGAATAGCCTCTGGAATATTTGTTATTTATCTGACATTTTAGTTTCTATGTTGGACAACTTTTATATTCCACTTTCATTTAAATTTGAATTTGACTTAGGAGTTGAAATGCAATATGATGCTAATGATGATTATGCACTATTAATCATGATGACATGGCCTCATCAAAAGGGTGATCACTGTAGCTTAATACAGGGGGTGTTACAAAATCTTCATGCCTTCAGATAGATAGCTCCTCCATCGGAATCCTTGTGTCAGTGTATGCGTACAATAGCCAAGGCTGCTCAAATATTCAACATTGCTTATTTTTAATTTAATTTAACTTGCTTAATTTTTCAACATTGCTCATTCATTTTATTTTTATTTATTATTTATTTTTTAATGGGTGGTCCTCCCTGCCCATATAATTGATAATACCTTATCAATATTTAAAATATATATTTTGGAATTTCTATCAATATTCGGGTGAGGTATAGGTCCTCCGCGCCCGAATAATTGATAGCAATATCAATATAGGCAATTTGGGCTTTATTCAGGTCGCTGCCCATGCCCTGCTATGTCCATTTGATCATCATCATCGTTTAACAGATTGAAATCATATTTATGATCGTATTCTTTCTTTATTGCTTCAAATTTTTCGTCCATTTCATGCCTTAATTCTTTTAATATTTCTTCTTTCAATTCTTTCTTTATTATTTTTGAAAATTCTTCAAATCTTTTATCCATTTCTTGATCTATGTATTCACTGTCTAAAGGGTCAAGCCCCTTTAGAAGGCATTCTTGATATGTCTTATATTTTGGAGACTCTTCCTTCTTTATATTTTTTGAGCTTGATGCCTCTCCCTTTGTGGGAATTGGTGAAGCGGGTATGCCTCTCTTTATTTGGATATAGTCTTTAGCCTTTGGGTCAATATAATAATCTGGTCCGAATATCTTTCTTGCCCAAAATAAGGCATCATTTATACTATCATATCTTTTGAATGTTAAATCTTCTCCTTTTCTTTTTGCATCTAACTTTTCAATCATAATGTTTTCCCATTCCAGATATATGCCGGGTTTATTTCCGTCAAATATAATATATAGTGTTTCTCCTTTTGGCATTTCAATCTTTCCTGGCTTTGGCAATTTTTTGTTCAGTTCGCTAAAATATTCTGCCAAGCTATTCAGAATTGATAACATATATCCCATTTCCTCTCTTTTGGTGGTATATTGGAACCAGAAATTATCCAATATGCAGCGTTGAACTTCATCAAGCTTGATATGAGCCTTTGGCTTGAAATTGAATGTATTTGGCTGAAATACTTTCAGCCTATTTTCTTCTCCAAAGAAGATATATTCCTCCTTGGTGGCGAATAATCCTTTCCTCATTTCTGTAAATTTGATGCACGAGAAAATATGTCAGGTAAGGTATTATCCTTTCCCTTAATATGCTCAATATTTTGAAAAATTTACTTTATATTCTATTTCTCGAAACTTGAAATAACAGCTATTCATTATCTTCGCCCAATTTGAGGCATAAATAATTTTATCACGCCTTATTTGGATTTCTTCCCATGTCATAGGTGTTCCATCGAACATAATATACACTGGTCTTGGTGTAAAATATATTGCATCAGTATTGATATTAGATCGCATATAACCTTTCTCTTGTCTATTGATTATGTCATTAATTTCTAATAAGCATCTTTCGATATCATCAACATGGATATGATCTTTTGGTTTGAAATTGAATGTGCTTGGCGGCAATATCCTTAATCTGGTGTTATTTCCTGATATGTAGCCTTCTCTTCTTCCTGCGAGTGTACTTCTCTTCATTCCTATAGAAATGGTGATCAGTGGAATATGTTTGGTAAACTATTTAATTTGCCTTTAATATGTTGATATATTACTTATATCAATTCTCTGCTATGGTGTCTGCCATGTTCTGGTAGAACCTTTATTGCTATTTATGTGGTTCTAATATTTTATCTCGTTCTGTCACCATTTGTTGCTCCATTTCTGTGTTTCTATTAACCTCTCACCCGAATATTGATAGAAATTCCAAAATATATATTTTAAATATTGATAAGGTATTATCAATTATATGGGCAGGGAGGACCACCCAGTAAAAAAAATAATAATAATAAAAATAAATAAATAAAAATAAAATGAATGAGCAATGTTGAAAAATTAAGCAAGTTAAATTAAATTAAAAATAAGCAATGTTGAATATTTGAGCAGCCTTGGCATATTGTACGCATACACTGACACAAGGATTCCGATGGAGGAGCTATCTATCTGAAGGCATGAAGATTTGCATCGCTGGCAAGCGAAGGTGAAAAGAAGAGCCAGCAAATTATTCACCGAGAGACAATGCCACGTGAAGAAAGCAAAGATTCCTGAAGATTGAAGGTTGTCGGCACTCTCTCTCGCATTTTTCTATATTATTAGAAGGACACGCATGTACCCTAGTAGGACACGCGTGCATACTACCGTGTGTAAAATAAGTGAAGGAAGGCTCCCGAAGGCCTTCCTAGCAGCCACCCCTCTCGGCTATAAAAGGAGACGCTGGGCTCAAGAGAAGAGAGAAGAAGAGGAGAACAACACAAGGCTGGAGAGCGCGAAGCACTCAGAGCATCGAGACTCTCCACCAGAGCACCACTTCCTTCGTAGTTTAGCCACCACCACTGCTAGTAGAATAGCCAAGAAGGCGCTTTGTTCGCCAAGAGTTTGAAGGTAATTTCCTAAGTTGTGTGTAATCCCTTCAGGGCTTCCCGAAAGGGAAAGCCATATGTAAATTATGTTGTTGAAATGATGTAGTTTCTTGGTTTCACTTGGTATTTTTATTTATGAATTTATGGGAAGAGTTCTTATGCTAGGGATCCTATAGGAGAAACCTTTGCGTGTGTAGTTCTCTGTATAGCCCAGAGTGGCGTTTGAATGAGAACCTTGTGGCCGTAGAGAAGTGTTCCCTTCGGGTGGAACTGCCTGGGAAGACGATAGGAATTTACCCCATAAATTTGCAATTAAAACTACTAAGTGAACGTAACTAGCTACATCTGATATAACATAATGAAAAATATGGTGAGTACTGAGTAAGGATTTTACACCTCTGCGCACACCGTCGGACGAATTGTTGGCCTCGCCAGCCCATAATAGATCCTGCATCAAAGATATAATCAAGTTAGAACGTGCAGATAATTGAATTGAATTAAATATTGCAGTGAATAGTAAAATACTTTTCCAAATAGTGCATTGAATAGTAGAGCATTATTGTGAATAGTGCCCTACCTAGTGAACAGTAAATACTATTCAAGATAAAAAGCATACCTGTCTACCACTTCCACCTAATCACACATTAATCTAATCAAAATATAATCTGATATTTATTAATTAACAAAAAAATTTATTTTCCCTATATTGTTGGTATCAGGTCCAGCGTTTAATCATTGAAAGGTTAAAATATTTAAACTTAGAAGTTAGCGCAGGTAAAGTAATAAATACTAAAGAAAATTTAAATATAAGGTGCAGAGTAAATCCCTCTGAAGAGCATATTTGGCATACATCTCATAGCCAGTTAAATACAGTCGTCGATTTGATATATAATTTTTACATATCTTGGGGGAAAAGACAAGATAATTTAGACCAAAAATTTGAAAGTTTATTCAAAGAATACCAAAAGCTTGCTGATAAGTATTCAGGGTTGAATAATAAAATTGATCTAGCTTTACATAAGCTAGAGGAAGCAAAAGCAAGACAGAATACAGTTTTTAAGAATAACGATTATATTAAAGAAGAAGTGTTATCAATAGGCTGTTACTTAAGTAAAGGCAAAGAGTCACTCCCACGCACTGAAACAAGACAAGATATACTTGAAATAAAAAAGTTGGTGCAAGAGGTTAAAACTTTGATTATCTCATAATTATATGACCGAATATACTCAAGCATTAAACGAAGTTGCTAAATACCTGTCACCTCCTGTCGGATTCTCCGATCACGACTCCCCAAAAGAAGATTCCAAAGTAATAATAAGACAAAATAACACCATCCTCCATCTATTAACCCAAATTTTAAATAAACTAAATAGTGGTCAAAGCAACAAAGAAATTGTGCTTTCATCATCCGGAATAGTTGCCTCTGGTAGAAATATTAATTCAGAAAAATGGACGTATCTAAAGGCTTCCTTAGAAGAGACAAAACCCTCCAATTAGTAAGGCAAGATTCAAGACCTCTAGCCATGATGCATAGATTATCATGCAAAGCTGATGATATTGATAGTATTGAAGAAGTTATAGATATACAAAGAGATCTAGAAAGATATCAGAAAGATACCCTAAGAAAAATAAAGCCGCAACAAGTATATCATATGGGTATGTTTGAAAGTAAGAGTGGTCTATACAGAATATCTCGAGAAGTAGAATTAAGTGTGTTAACACATCCAGTAGATTTAAGAATTGTAAGCAAAAATATTGAAAATGAACTAAAATATTGTGGTTATAAATATATTCATCAAGGTATGTATATCATAGGAGTCAAAGGCATGACAAGGAAGAAATTAGGTGCAAAGGTTTTAATAACGTTATTAGACAGAAGATGGGAATCAGTAGACAAAGCAGCATTAGGATTTTTGGAAGGAGACATGAATGAAAATAGATTAATAACCTATATAGCTCCAGACCTAATGATGCCCGTAAAAGAATTTATTGAAAAAATGAGTTTTGGTTTCCAAACTAAAGGTTATGAAGATTTTAAAGGAACAAATTTGCTAGTAAGCATAGAATTTATAGGAAGGCTCACTAATAGAAGTAGATCCAGATATAGAGTAAATGTGAATGACGTAATTGATAGTATGCAATCAAAAGGTATAAACTTTATGAATCCTCTTAAAATTGGTTCTGAAGAAAGAGCTGGAGAAGAATGGAAGATAGGTGAATTAATAGAGAAAAAAGAATTAAAGCAACCTGAAAACTACATAAGCTATCAAAATTGTGAAGGAAGTAGCAGCATTCGATTTATGAACTATAAAGCTGCATCAATAGAAGACTCTGAATCTTTTATGTCAGAATCAGAAATTAATAATGATAAAGGTATATCTGAATGCATGGAAAAGGCTGATTTAGATGATGAAATAATTCATTGGGAAAAGAAGCTAAAACATATTGAATGGGAATATAGTCATTCTATGACAAAGGATTGGCCTAAAATTAGAGAAAGAGAACTATTTATCATTAGAGAAATTGCAAGGTTAAAGAAACTAAAAAATGATAAAAAGTTTTTCACTAGTAGTTCAACCATGGAAGATAAAATTATGGCATCCGCAGAAAGAAAAGCAAATGCTATTATTAATAAAAATGCTATCATTAATAATAATAATAATATTATTCTTCTCCTCCTCATACTTTCTAATAATCCTTTTTTGATATCCCATTGCTCTTTTCTCAACTAATGACTTTCTTCTTTTTGAACAATCTTCTTGTCTTTATTAGATTATTTTT